>JAVQKC010195249.1:0-16560 GCA_036025475.1 Philypnodon macrostomus | reverse complement strand
TCCTATACATTTCTGAGGCATCTGGACTATATCAGCCGAGTGGGTTGTACCTATAGAGTCTATAAATACTTGTTAAATCCTTTGTCCGGTGTGCTCTTTGAGATTGGCTAGAGGCAACCTGGACCTTTGTCTGTAATTGGCTTTACTGTTTTATAATCTATATTATTCTACCAGAGCGTCTTTGAATGATTCTCCAGCATCCTACAACAGCTGAAAGAACCTGTCAGGTGAGGAGGCCTATGTAGGGCTAGGAAACTACACATGTCTATCAGACTGTCCACACCTGGGAAGAGCAGCTGATAAAGATGCGTCACATCGGTCATGTGACGCTTCTGAGGATGACTGTCGTACAGTCGAAACATGTCAAGGTAAAAACATCATCTCCTATTATTTGTCTGACTAAACCAAACTTAGTAATTCAAATGAGACAATAAGGAGACTAAATGTACCTCTTTACTGTGTACTGACATGAACACTCAGTAGGTGTGCAAATAATACTAACTGAAAGGGCAATCATTTTCAATCAAATCATTAAATGCTAGAATGAAATCAGGACAAAACACAACAAATAATTGGGTTTGTATGGAATATTTTAATGATTTAATGTATTCTAGGGGTCTTTTTAGTAAATGTTTTTGGTATTGATTATGTAATAGTAACAGTAGAAACAAGCTAATGGCATTTCTGTGTTGTGAATAGTTTCATTGTTATGTACGCTTGCCCGGGGACTGCAGATAGAAAGGATTTTGCCTGCTTTATTTCTTTTAAGGGTCTCCACACAATCGTTATCATTTCTACAGTAGTCTTGGTCCAGAGCAGGACTTTGTGTGTGACTTCTTCCTGTGTCTGGTTTTCCTTCCAGATTGCCCCCTCAACCTGCACAATAGTGTAATCCTGAACAAGATACTGGCTCAAGATCTGGAGAAGAGAGGAAGCCACCCATTACTTTTGACAGGTTGACCGAGCAGCATTCAAAAGATGGGTCAAATGCAGAGAACCAATTTCCCTACAGATACTTTCCTATTCATCTATTTGATACAACCCACTCCATTTATCAGAGGATGGGACCAACACATATTGTCACAAGACATTTGTGTCTGTGCACTAAATCCAAAATATTCAGAAACCTGATGAGAATGATGCAGCTGAATACTGAGAGAGTGGTGAGTGCTGTCATTTGAGAATCTAATTTGTAATGCTTACTGGAAAATGGTTATTGACGGCTATATCTAGAGTTCCAGACAGCCCTACTAAGAATAGTAGAACTCAGGTGTGTTTGGTATGGTTGTGCCAAAATACTATTCAGATAGATAGATTTTTTTCAGTTCAATACTACTGCACTTCTCTGGTCTAAAGGGTAGAGTGGAGCTTTCAAAGTACTGAGAGAATTACTTGGTACCTAGCCAAGTATTGAAGCTTCACTTACATTTCCAAAACTGCAATCTTTGTTTACCATATAATACACAATTGTATAAAAAACTGCAATATTGGAATCAATTAAGTAGACAATGAGGTACATTTGCAGATGTATTGTATCAAGTTAAGATCAAATTGAACAGGGAAAGCAGCTTTAACCATATAGATGTAGACAATGTAAATCTGTAAATCAGGCATAGACAAAGAATAAAATATTGTTTTTTGAGAGCCTTGACATGGTACTACACACAAACAGAGAGGGAGGTACAGTAAGCTGGAGTTGACGTAGACTGACCTTTAAAACAGGAAGCAGGTGTGATTCGGAAGGCTTCAGCAAGGTAATTACACCCACTGTAAGGAGAGAAAGGGAGGAGTGGATTAGAACATCTTTCTTTTGCATTTTTACATTTGAGGTCACATAGAAGACTATATTTGAAGCCTATTTCCGCAAATATGGGATCTAGGCAGGGTACAGTGGTCCAGACCATGGCTTACAGACCTTTCACTTCTCTTTTGTTTACAAATGTAATCAAGGTTTATTAATTCATGCATGCATGTCTTTGGGCAGTGGAAGGAAGCTAGAGAAAACTCATAGTATAAACTAGGCCTGTGCTGTCGTCTCCGACAGCAAGGTGTATATGGGCAAAACGGCCCAATACGTCTGCCACCACTGCTATGGCAGATATGTCTGTTTTGAGTGGTTGCCTTCACAGTTTAGGGCAGTAATTAATTAATTACTTAATTAATATTCACCTGTGTAGCTGTTGAAACTGATTTTGAGTTATCGCGTTCTCACGTAGGAACAGTGGAGGTGGACTAATGGATTCGGACCAAAGTGATTCCATAATATCGTTGCTTCGCCAATATAATGATCACTGCCAGCCTGGAAATGTAACCCACAAAATGCTTTGGTTTAGTGTCCTCGCCGAGCATCCTCATTGGAAAATATTAGACTGGAACTTTGGTGTTCAAGTGAAGGCTAAAACTGACAAAAACAGGTCGTTAGAAAATAACATGGCTGACTTCACAGATGAGCGCGTGGCCTTGTCAAATGTTTTAATTAAACGAAAAATGGGGACAGGCCTAAAGTTAAGTGCGTCCTTGTACGTTTTCACACTCACTGAATTGAAAAAGAGATTGAGGGGACACTCAGTAGATAATTGAGTGTAATTATGTAACAAAAAGGAGGTTGAAAACAAAATCTTTCTGAGTGCAGAGTCTGCATGTGTTATTGTGGGTTATCTCTCCTTCCTACTGATGCATAACAGGCTGTTGGTGTGGTTTAAGTCTTTGGATTTCGTCCTAGATTAGACTTGGTTGTTATTAGGAATTTTCCTGGTTACTACTACTACTGAAGTATAATTAAGAATCATCCTTGCTCACCCTTTGGTTAAATACGTAATGCATGTTCTCTATTAATCCCCACTTTACTTTTGATTGGGGATCGTCTTGATTTAGTACACTAAAATTGAACTTTTTTTGCTATGACATTTCTGCTCACATCACATAGGACAGCAGGCACCAAACTAAAGCATTACATAGTGGCACAGCATTGCATCTAAGGAGTGGCTGCTGAAAGTCAGAAGACATGGACATTAGAGACTACCTAAAGAGACATTCCTTCCAGCCCCATCTCCATGACCTTCTGTCTGTGTGAGGATTACCCCCCACGGCCATGCCTTTCCCCGGCTATTTTTATGAAGATGTCCGCTCCCTCTTATCCACGGGAAAACCGATATGAGCACATGTTCGGAGAATCAGATGCAATTAGCCGACTGTCAATCACTGCCAAAATACCACCGGAACACAATACAAATCTGCCTCATGGCTATTACTGTCACTATCAGGCGCCCCTCTTTTATTTGATATGAACTCGACCTCCAAAGTCCAGTGCCTTGTGAAGTGCTGCCAAGACACTGGTCGTAGCCAAATGAGCTGCCCTGGTGTTATATACTCCAGGATCTGGCAACCGCACACGTGTTGGCGCCCACCTCACACAAACCATCTGCGAGCTCATGACAAAGGCCACAAGTGTGTCCAGACCGAGCATCAAAATAACAACTGTCTCTATTGAAGAACAATGGGTAATAACTGCACTGTAAAAGTTAATAAAAGAACAACGTGCAAAATGGTGTTGAATATATTTGACGGTTGTTTAGTGAAGTGTATTTACAGAATGCATTTTTCATTCTTGTAAAGGCTGACTTGTAAAGGGCTGCAGAAGAGTTTGGTTTGTACATACACACATACATACATTTAGGGTATTTATTTATTTGTTGACTAACATCTGTCCAAGAAAAAAGGTCAAAGGTTAAAATAGCACACAAAAGAGGTTTACTCGATATGGGTTGCATTCTTGGCCTGATGATCAGAAAATAGGATGCACCTGGACCGGATGCACTTGAACCCTTTACAACCTCTTTAAGCTAGTATACAGTCATTTCAAAATTCTCACACAGAAGAGCAGACAAGAAAATATAATGTATAAACGGCAATATCTGTTCCTAAAAGACAGAACATTGTTGTCATAGATGTAGGTAAGTCTTCCTTTTGTCTTTATGCACTTTGTGACCCGTTTTGAACAAACAATACAAAGTAGACACTAACTCTACACAACCTTCCCTGTCAGCTCCTGCTATGACATAATACAGATAGAACAGGGGTGTCCAAAATTTCTGAGGGACACATTGTCAAAAAGGAATCCTGAAGAGGGTTACGCTATGAGCTGACGGATTTTGCTTCACCAAAAGTCCCCTTTAGTTGTGTCGGTTTTCTGGCCCTGTATCTTCTGGAAGGTTGTTTCACTAGTGTCTCTATTATAACCACACAGAAAAGTAGAACAATATCTTGTTAATGTCAGTAAATGTTTTCTTTTGATTTTATTATGTAGAGTCACAGGCAGTAAAAAGACAATTTGGGCCAATCTAGTGGTAAGCCTGGGGCCACAAAAAATTCCTCTGCAGGCCGCATTTGGCCCCCAGGCCATAGTTTGGACACACCTGCTATAGAATATACATGCCATCTTTCTCCATTTGCATTTCTAACATTGTACCAATCCCTTTGTGATGCAGGCCCCATCCACTCCCTTAAAAGGTGCAGAACCATGCAGCAGAGCATGCTCTTTTCCCCCCAGAGATTAGTGCTAATAAGGGGGCTTGTATTTATAGCAGACCCCCCGGTGGATACCCCTTAATCCTGCCTTCTACCCCTTCTCATCCCTGCCCTGGACCGCTCAGTACTGGCCTATTCTTACCACCGCATCTACTGAGGTACCACGAAACAGTCAGAAGGACAATTTCTGCATGCTTATCTGAAAGGATAGAGCAATTTTTCTATTTTTCAATTATCTTGTGCATTTCCTTTGACCTACAGAGAAGAAAAGCACCTAACAATGTCTGCCAACGAGCGCTTTGACTGCCATTACTGCAAAGACTCCCTGCTGGGGAAGAAGTACATTATGAAAGAGGACACGCAATACTGTACCAAGTGCTATGAGAACCTGTTCGCTAACTGCTGTGAAGGCTGCTCCTCTCCCATTGGTTGTAACAGTAAGGTAAGTAAAGTGTGTCATGTATTTGTAGAATCAGGACTCACAATGGATCAAACCAGGACTCAGGTCTACATGTGGTCTTATCCAGGACTAAACTATGACAGGTCCCCTACAATAAAAATGACTAAAACTTTAACTCTAAAGGAATCCTGAGTAAGGGTATGTAACACAAGTGGTACCGCTACCACCGTTTGAGAATCCCTTACCATGTAAGTTAATCTAATTATAATTCTGTGGTCTAAAGAATACTCCAAATGGCAGTTCTTTTTTTAGTTCATACCAACCAACAAATTGTAATGTATTGTTAAATCATTAGGTATTGCTACCATATTGCTATGGTAGAAATCCACTGATGAAAATATTGCAATCAACACTACAGTGCCCGTGTCAAGTTGCCAACCATTTATAGAATACCCCACAGCAAGGAGATTGTAGATGAAGTCAAGCGAGCCAACATCATGGATGTGAATTACACGCAATATAAACTGGCCCTAGAGAGTTATGTGTGAGTGCAAGTCTAAGTGAGCCCTATAGGACTAACTGGCTATAGTCCAGGATCCCCATTTCAGGCAAAATGTTAGGCTCCAGTTCCTCCCAAACCAAGATAGGATTAAATGGTAGAAGATGGCTAAATGAATGAATGAATGGATGAATGTAATGTTGCAAACCAATACCATGTAAATTAGCAGTTAATTCAAACCACTGCAATGTCACTTCAGATGAGTGATGTGCTGGTATGGAGACAATGAAGTGACTGCTTATGGGTTGATGGGTGGGTACCGGCAGTATGTCCTGATGGGTGGTTACTGGCAGTGTGTCCTGATGGGTGGTTACCGGCAGTGTGTCCTGATGGGTGGTTACTGGCAGGTGGGATTGCCGTGGTGTATGTGGTTGTTTTACAGACAATCTGGCCAGTCATGTAGAGCTCACCACAGTCAAACACATGCTTAAAATGATTATAAATATTTCCACGGTAGCTGTGGAAACAAAAAGATGTGTTTGATTCTAACCGAAGGGGCTTGTATAGCTGTCCTGTTTATGGAGCTTAATCAAAATGAACTGTGAGGACTATAAAGCATCCCAGAACAAAGCAGGGGGTAAATAATCAATGACCTACACTAAAATGTAGCTCATTATTCACAGGACCTCTCGTACAAGGACCGCCACTGGCATGAGCAGTGTTTCAAGTGCGCCAAGTGCAGCCGCTCTCTGGTGGAGAAGGCCTTTGCGGCTAAAGACGACCTCCTGCTGTGCACCGAGTGTTACGCCAATGATTACTCCTCCAAGTGCACCACCTGCAAGAAGACCATCATGCCAGGTCTGCACTGATGGACACCGATGACTGGGACAATTAATCATTATGGATCCTCTTGAGTGAAGGACAAATATAGAGCATTCTTGTCACGGCAGGAGAAACAATTTGCAGATATAATGTAGTGTGGGTTAAGCAAGATATTTTTTTAATGAGTAAGAATAATAAAATAATCATATATTTTACACGCACTTTTTAGCAGAGTGTAGTGAAAATGAAATTCTTCCCCTTTAAGACTTCCCCTTTTAGCCAAGTTAATTTTATTATCACCTATACAAAACAAAGCTAGTTTTATGCAGTGAATTATTTGAGAGGTTGTGTATACTTCTAGTGAAGTGAAGTGAAGTTTAAACTGCATCTATTTAGACATTTGTCAATAGAAGCTGCGCATTTCTTAGTAGCCAAGTCTCCAAATATGAAACTTTGATTGCACATTGTTTGCATTGTAATTAAAGATGCATACATGTAGCACTATTTTTGTATATATAAATGAACATGAACACCTGCCCAAGTAGAACAAAGGTTGGAACTAATATTTTAACAGTGTGTCATCAATATGGTGGAAAATGAAGTTTTTGTCTCTTGCTTTTTGGCTCATCACTGTTATAGCATATGGAGAAGTACTGCTGATAAAAATAACTATCACTGAGTCAATGTGTAAACAGAAGGACTATTTTGGCAGCACACCAACAAACCAAAACAAACTCCAGGTCCACAAACTAAGCATAAGATTACCCCGTTATGTCCCTACAGACCATACATTATACCGTCCTTCATAGCCGTACAATATGCTGACTAAGCCGCTCTGCTCTCTGTGCCAGGCTCCCGCAAAATGGAGTACAAGGGCAACAGCTGGCATGAGACCTGCTTCCTGTGCCACCGATGCCAGCAGCCAATAGGAACCAAGTCTTTCATCCCCAAAGACACCGGCTACTTCTGCGTGGCGTGCTTCGAGAAGCAGTTTGCCTACCAGTGCTGCGCCTGTAAGAAGGTAAGATTACAGCTCAATATTTCATGAGTATCGAGCGGCCCAGCAAATCCCCCTGACTCTGATTATTTAGTGTAACTCACACGGGGGCTGAATCATGCACACAGTTCACATGGATTAGAGGAGAGGGCACACTCTTTTTTTTCTTTTTGGATTTGTAGTTGGTGTGTTGTTTACACCATTGTGTTGTCCATTAAAAAGGTTATTTATTAAAATAAAACTAATAACATTTGTCCCCTCCAGGCCATCACCACCGGAGGAGTGACGTACCAGGACAAACCGTGGCATCGTGAGTGTTTCTTGTGCATCAGCTGCAGAAAACAACTGTCCGGTCAGAGGTTCACCTCCAAAGAGAACTACCCCTACTGCCTGGAGTGCTTCAGTAACCTGTACGCCAAGAAGTGTGTGGGCTGCACCAAGCCCATCACCAGTGAGTCACCAAATCTACTTCATATTGAGACCATGACAGGACACTGTTTACTATGTTTAGTCAGTGACACAGAGGCTGTTTACAACTGTTCTTTTTCCAGTTTTTTGGTTGTCAGTGCTCATAGCTGAAAAGAAAAAATGCCATTCCCAATCTCTGACCTCATTACTGAGCTTAGCCTTGGACTTTCAGGACTCAATTCAAACAGGATTGAGCTTCTCTCTTCAACACAATTGTATCTGACCAAAAGGCTGGTTAGACAGTTCTGACAATGATCCAGCACCAGTTTCATCACAACTACTGTAAACAGTTGCTGGGTAAAACCAAAAATTACTTATAGTTGGTTTATCCAATTACCATCCAGATCCAGACACATGCCTGATTGCATCCTAGGGAACATAGTTTTGTGAATAGACTATCTGTTGGCTCACTTTACTAACGTTTTAATACCAGGTTGGGCTTACAAGTTATATTTTGTCAGTGTATGGAAGTTCAGAACTCTAACATTTCTCTGTGTGTCTCTAGGCTTGGCTGGAGCTAAGTACATCTCATTTGAGGAGCGTCAGTGGCACAGCGAGTGCTTCACCTGTATGCAGTGCTCTGTCTCTCTGGTGGGACGGGGCTTCCTCACCCAGCGGGACAACATTCTCTGCACTGACTGTGGCAGAGAGAAGTAACCATACATAACCATAAATGGGTTCTTCACACACAAAAACACAAAACAGTCTCAGTCTTTTTACAATACCTATGTTTAAAGATTTAGACAGTTGTGATTGCCTCATACAGTTCCCTTGACAACCAAAGAGAAATCATAAGCCCTGATGAAGCTGCATTATTGAGTGTGGTTCCTTCAAGGTTATCTCTATTATTGAGACTTAATGAAGCTGCTAATTTAATTAAGGCTCAGGAGTATGTTCCTATAAGCAGATATCAGGTTGTTATAATAAGACTTCTTCATTTTAAAGTGAATCCTTGCTGTATATGTCTTGTCTACCCCTCATGTGTTGCTGCCTGTTGTATTAAATTGAAAACACATTGGGTTAAACAGTGTGTGAATGTCAGATGCTAATTTGGTGTTAGAGCGTTTTCTCACACTGCCCACACACCACACTTGCATTGTACAGTATACATAAACAACACATAGCACACGAGCACAGTGGACCTTATCAAAAACATATAAAGGCTTGATATAGTTTTGTGAGATTTTGCAAAACATTACAATAAACCCTGCTTCACCACATCATCTCTCTGTCCTTTTTACGTTTAACAGTAGGTCTACAGGACATCTGTTTTATGTAGAATAATTATCATCTGATAGAATAATTATCTTTATTTGTAATGACATCTTTCTCCCAAGCTCAGTAGCATTATGCAGTGAATGGGATCTTTTTCAGTTTGGACTTTTATTGAATGCATTATCAACAGAATTAGAAATATTATTTTTAGACCTGCAGCAACTAGTAAAAAAATCCAAAACCAAATTCAAAAGATACAGAATTATCATTTTTGTGAAAGTTTTTCAGTTATTATATGCAAAACATAAGACATTTGAGCAAAGTCTTAAGTGGAAATCATTCAGGTTTGACTGAGTAAGCCAGATTACAACAGCAATTATTATACAGTGTCAATACAACACTATCTGCTTCATTCAAAATACACACTTTTATGATCCCATCCAGGTCAGCCTTTGGCCAAATAAATGCCAGTTTTTATTGGCTTTTGAGTGACCTTGCACAACAGTCAAGAACTCAAGAATATGCAATGGTTGTCACCTCAAACTATTGTCCTTCCTAAACATGCTCTATTGTACAATCATTCTGTTTGGCTTTTAAACTCCGATCAGTTGGTTTTTGCTGAAAATACACCAAAGTACAATCACTTGTAATCAACAGAAACCACTGGGCACTCAGAATATGCTCTGGTTATGATGGTAAAGTGTGTTTCTTGGAAGAGCAGCTGGATGGCTTGTGTAAGTGTCCCTACGCTTCATGACGGGATGTAAAATGCTGACATAGACTTCCTGTCAGGATGTAGTCACATGGGGACAAAGACTTTACACTTCACAGTAGACTTTTGAAGGCATAAGAGGAGTGCACAGAGAAAGGTAGGAGCTGTCATGTTTTGTACAAAATGGGAAATGCCTTATGGGCTACACTTACATATGACATATGATAATGACTCCATTTTGAAATATAGTGCAGTATAGAACAATTGTGCATTGCTATTATTATGTGAAGTCTAGTTAGTCAGAACAACTGCTTGTGTAAGGCATTGTACAGAGTCTGAAAATCATTATATTATATTTATTTTGGTATTATGCAAATCAATGATACAAATTTGTAAAAAATAAAAATAGGAATATATATATAAGGCACTTACAGATCAATAAGCACAATCAAGCAGAAAGATTGGTGGTAGCGACATTAGACAATCAGTTTAATCAGGTTGTCTATGTCCATGCAAATTTTACAGTGTGCATGTATCTATAGCCATTTAGAATTTAGTATTTTATAGAAAGTCCAATATTTTTACAGTGAAAATGTGAGATGTGGATTACCAAATACTTTACTTTTTTTCAAAGCATACAAAGTGAGTGCTTCAAGTCCAGCCCTCAGAGAAAAGACAGTTTCATCCAGTTGCCAGTGAATCTAGTGGTGCAGTCTTCTTGATCTCTGCAATGGCTTTTAAAGCATTCACACTCCTGCCCATCTATGAGAAGACCATCGACCCAAAAACAAAGTTCAACATACAGTGCCTGGAATGCTTTGACAGAAACATCTACATAGGAACTAAACAAGGTACCCTCCATTACATTAGTCATCCCACAAACAAACAAGCAAGCCCAAACCCAAGAGAATGCAAGATGAAAAATATAGGCTCCAGCTCGCCTGTGATCCGATTAAGACTTGTGCCCGTCTTCAACCATCTTTTAGTCCTTTGCAACCGCACCATCACTGCGCTCAATATGTTCTCCTTAGACCCTATCCCCAGCCTCAAGAAGCTCCAAAATGTTTCTCAATTTGAGCTCACTGCACAAGACAATGAAGTGCAAATGGTGACATGTTCCTCCCAGAAGAAGCTCATCAGACTACATGTCATTGGCGTGGACAGTTGGGAGGTGGTGAAGGAGGTGCCACTGGTTCAGGAGCCCATCGTTTTAGCTGTGGATGGTGATAGTTTGTGTGTTGCAACGTGTGACCGCTACCTGCTCTGTGATCTGAAGACGGGGCAAAAGGATGAGTTGTTCCCTCACAGCCAGAGCAAGCAGAATGTGATCGTCAAAGCAGTGGGAGATGGGGAGTTTCTGCTGAATGGGCCTGGATCTCTAGGTAAGAACACAGAAAAATGGATTAGGTTGAAGATTTCCCCATAAACCACAAAACAACTAGTTTTAGAGAAGCCAGAAAAATCTAGTATGGATTTGCTGACAATGTTAAATGTTTACAATACTCATCTGCAAAACTATTTCATGGCCAAACATGGGAATTCATTGCACATATACGGCTGTACAATATGAGAGACCATTCCATATTCGATAACCATATTGAATATTGCCATCCACATTTTGCAACATTTGAAATTAAGCAGAAACAGCTCCTTTGTTTTTTATTGGTGAAAATTGCGTCAAAATAAAAACTTGAGATTGAGGAAATCATGTATTTAGCAAAGGTATGGACTTGGACTTTACTTGGCCTTGACTTGGGGCTTGACTTGGACTTGACTCAGACTTGGCTCAGACTTGGGACTTGACTCGGACTTGACATGGACTAGACTTGGCCATCGACTTGGGACTTGACTCAGACTTGGCCATCGACTTGGGACATGACTCGGACTTGAGGAGCATCGACTTGCGACATGACTCGGACTTGAGGACCATTGACTTGCGACTTGAGTCGGGCTTGAGGACCATCGACTTGCGACTTGACTCTGACTTGAGGACCATCGACTTGCGAGTGGACTCGGACTTGAGGACCATCGACTTGCAACTTGGCTCAGACTTGAGTACCATCGGCTTGCCACTTGACTCAGACTTGAGGACCATTGGCTTGCGACATGACTCGGACTTGAGGACCATTGACTTGCAACCTGACTCGGACTTTAGGTCAAAGATTTGGGACTTGACTCTGACTTCAGGCCAAAGACTTGCGACTTGCAAAAACAATGGCTTGGTCACACCTCTGGTTTATTTAGTATATTGTATGCATGTGTATAGTTGGCAGGACAAACAGCCAATGGGAGCATCACCAACAACCTTCTGTGAGCATGTAATTCCTCTGCAATGTCTTTGAAAAAACATGAACCTCCACAAAACTACAGGCTACCCCATGTAATATCTTCAGAGTATTTAAAAATGTGAATCATTTTATAACTTTCCAAACTCTCTTTGAAGTCCATGTCCTCTCATCACATATAATCTCATGTAGCCTGGGGTTGTTTGTTTAGCCTAACTCTCATCTCTACATCTCTCCTCCTCCAGGCCTGTTTGTGATGAAGACGGGGGTGTGCCAGCGCCCGCCCCTGCAGTGGCCCCAGGACGTCCTGGCAGCATCAGTGTGCTTCCCTTACGCCCTCAGCCTGCAGGCCCACGAGCTGTCAGTGTACAGCCTGTTGGACCAGCAGTGTAAACAGACAGTGAATGTGAGAGGAGGCATTGGACTGGTCGGTACAGCAGGTAAAATACAAGGTTTAACACGGATATACAAGGATATAATGGTCATGATCAGTGGTTATTTCCTGTGCTATAGTACTTGGCAGGGTATTGAGCTGTATGAAATCTGATGCTGGTTGCTTAGTGTGTTTTTTGCAATCATTCGTAAGCCTGCTGCTTCTACACAGTGAACGGTTCCTTCTTCCGCAGATGGAGCTGTTGTGTTCACAGACAGACAGATTTTTGGCCTGAGCCTGGTGCCAGTGGAGGAGCAGGTCCAGGCTCTTGTGGAGGAGGAGAGGCTGGAGGAGGCCCTAGTGCTGCTGGAGGGACTGCACTGCCATCAACCACTTCATTCACATAAGGTTGGTATCATACCGGTACAAAATACAGATGCAAATGAGTAAATGGTCTCTCAACGCTGCAACCCTTTTAAATTCTAGTAGAAAACTAGAAATGGGAAGAAAGTTTTAATTTTTTATTTTATTTATTCTTTATTTAAACAGGTAAGCCAATTGAGAACAATTCACATTTACAATGGCGACCTGCCCACATTCATTCCTAGCTAATGTGGGTTAGTGTCTTTCCCAGGGACACACAGCGACAGCGTGTGCTTGGACGGGGACTCGAACCACCGGCCCTCTGGTTGAAGGGCGATTTTCAAGATTCACTCTTTTGATTTAATTTGATTTAATGCCAACAACATCTTAAAGCACCCACCATGATCTGTGTGAAATAACATTATAATAACACACCTCATATCTGACAGGAGAAAGGGTAGATGTTCCTTTCCAAGAACAACTGACCAAGCAGCTCTTCCCACACAACAGCAAATGTAATGATCTCTGTGTGTCGAGTTGGGGACTGTATGGTGCCAGACAAAAGCCAATAAACCTAAACTAACTAAACAACTCACATAATGATCCAATCCGTCTTTTGTAAACAAGAGTTCTCTGGCAAGAGTTCGGTGGACAAAAGATAGATTCCCATCTCCATGTAGAGTGACTCTTGGTTTTATGTGTATTAATTCTACCTAAACATGGAGCTAACAAATGCATAATTTCCAAATCACCACAGTGCAAAAAATGAGAACAGGCCCTTTGTATCAGAGAAGACAGACTGTGAAATGAAGCATTCCACTTAAAGCCTGCTCAACATTTACATTCACCTACAAGCTTCTCAGCCTTAGAAAGTCTGCTTTACTAAGATAACACTTTCTCATTTTGTATCTCTTTGCTGCTGTACAAAGCACTACAAATACTCAGCTATATTCCCTCTTTACGAATGCATGCGTGTAGATAATATGCATGTATTATGAACCCAGCTGGCATTGCATTAGTGTCTGAATTGAATATTTCATCAGGATAGAACAGCTTGAGCCAGGAGAGTGAAGAAGGGCCATTGTAGGTGTGTTCCAGTTCAACGAGTGGGGCTCAGCAGGACAGCAGATGGTGTCTGAGATTTGGCATAATCACACTTAACATGAGTCACTGTGTACAGCTTGTCACCGATTTCTGTGTGGTTCAAAAATCTTGAAGGGACATGTTTGTGCAAGTTTATTTTGAGTGAACAAAAGGCGGGATTTTGCTAACGTTTTAAAATTCAGAATACAAAATGTGTGGAATCTGCATGTCCTCTCCATGTTACTGTGGGTACTATACAGAGACATATTGTACAGTATACAGAATTTAAATTACCATTATCAGTGCAAGTCAGCCTTGTGATTACCTGGCAACAGCTCAGGCCCAGAATAGTTTGAACACCGGCAACATATGGCCCTAAATAAAAAAAATATAATAAATAAATACACTTTTTATGCTACTGTTGAGAAGAATACATACATGTTCAGATTTGCAAGTCCGTTTGTTGATGATGGGGTTGGTTCTCCTTCCAATATGCTTCAGCGAGTCAGGACGGGTTACTCTCTAGTTTAAATTGTTTTGTGATAATCAGTTATATACATTTGAATAATAGTTTTATATTAATATAAATAATAATAATAATACTAATAATAATTATTATTATAATTATAATTTGCAACAGCTGTTTACACTTAGATAATGTTGGTGTGTAAGGCATTGTCAATTATGATGCACATCAAAACAGAGATTTTCCCAGTACAGTCAGAACTTATTTGGTTTTAAGTGTTACATCTTTTTGATTTCAGAAGCTGCAGAAGACCATCAGGTGTCTGGCTGGATTTGGTCACTTTTTCGAGGAGAACTTCACTGAAGCCAGAGACCTGTTCATGTAAGAAAAGCTTTCTAATGCATTCTCAATTTAAAGAAATTCTATATTTTGCTATAAAAAGCGCATTCTTAATTTTACTTTATTGCACCAAAAATGGCACTGGGTGAGATTCCTATGGCCCTCAGCTTTCCCCATCAGTACCACCAAGCAGGATTTTAGTAGCTTTGTGTAGATTCATTTACTTTCAAGCCAGATCTAATATTTTTTATAATAAACCAGAATTAGGGCACCTGAGAAAACCAAAATCTAAAAGCCATGTTATTTTTTGGAAGGTTGTTTTCAGACAATCTGGTGAGTACCAGCAAGACATCAGTGAGAGAGCGGCAATGTTGTATAGTTTTGAGACAAACACACTTATATACATCACTCCTGTCTGCTGCAAAACGTCTTGTTCCAGACACTGTTGATTTCTTTGGCAGAATGAGAGCTAATAATTTTTGCCGTGACTTTAACTAGCGGATGTAGCGTGGCAGAGTGTTAGTGTTCATACCTCTTAGCATGAAGGTTGTGCATTCAATTCTCCGGTCGGCCAACTACAATCTGTGGAGTCAGGTGACCTTGCTGTGTTACAATGGGTTCTCTTTGGCTTCCTTTCACTGTCAATGTATGGATTAGGAAAACCATCGACTTCAAATTGCCTCTGGTCAATTAACGTGTTAGTGGTCGTCATTGTAAATCAACTTACAGGTACTATAAATAGGTGGATGGCTGCTACAAACATTGTGAATCTGTAAGAGAGACGTCAGTATACGATGCGCAACATAAGGATGTGAATAAAAGCATCAAATAGTGTGCTCAGTTGGACATCTTGGATTCTGAAGGGTAGATGGTGGAGGTGTAAAATATAACATTACTAGCTAGCCTACTAAAAAGTAATTCAACCTGGAGAGACTCACAGAAACAGAAAGGCATTAGAGATGATTTAATGTGTGGTAAAATACACATTTGGCGTTTAGCCCCGGGTGGAAAGACGTGTGCATGGAGATATATGCTGAACGTTGTACGAGTACGTCTTCCCCCCGGGGCTTAGACAATGGTGGTGGCTTGAGATGACCAGATGAGTAGAAGAAGCGGGAGCACCCAGATGAGGCAGAAGGGATGATGCACCTGAGTGGTTCGGGTGGTGATGGGGTGGAGGAGGGTCACGCATAAGCAGGGAAGCCGATTGATTGCGGTCGATTGGGTGGTTTAAAAGCAGCTGGCTGAGCGGGGATAGGCTGAGGTAGAGGTGCGGCTGGTGGAGAGCTGGGAGGAGCTCCAGGTGAGAGGTGGAGCGGTTGATGCAGCAGCTACCGGTAGTCTTCCAGTTGAATTTGCGCATAAGCTTCATTAATCCAATCAGAGCAAACGTTGAAGGAAAAATTAAAAAAATAGTAGTTATCTGGAATGTGCTGTTTGTAGCTCAGTTGGTAGAGAATACAACTTACACTGGCTGGCCAAAAAAAGCTGCCACCAGGATTTAACTAAGAAGTGTCTATGTTCAGTAACATTATGTGTCCAAAGAATGAGGACTATACTGAATGACCCGGTTATTCCATCAATGGATTTCTTCTTCTCTGATGGCACAGGCATATTCCAAGGTGTCAATGCCAGGATTCATCAGGCTCAGATTGTGAAACAGTGGTTCAGGGAGCATGAGACATCATTTCCACCACAGTTCAGACCTTAACCCCATTGAGAATCTTTGGGATGTGCTGGAGAAGGCTTTGCACAGTGGTCCGACTCTCCCGTCATCAATACACGATCTTGGTGAAAAATTGGAAGGAAACTAGGCCTGTGCTGTCGTCCCCGACAGCAAGGTGTATATCGGCGAAAATGGCCCCATACGTCTGCCCCGTACGTCTGCCTCGTACGTCTGCTACAACTGTTACCAACGGGCACCTTAATCACTTTTTTGATTTGTCTGGATGTTTGTGAAGAATGTTTTTGCCAAATTTCGAAAATTCCCTAAAGCTGCATTCTTCTTTCA
>JAVQKC010195240.1:0-11532 GCA_036025475.1 Philypnodon macrostomus | reverse complement strand
GCTCTCTCACTCTCTCTCCTGCTCTCTCACTCTCTCTCCTGTTCTCTCACACTCTCTCTCCTGCTCTCTCACTCTCTCTCCTGCTCTCTCACTCTCTCTCCTGCTCTCTCACTCTCTCTCCTGCTCTCTCACTCTCTCTCCTGCCCCTCTTGCATGCCTCCTACCGCCTTCATCATTCCCTCCATAACCAAGTGTCAAAACACAGCCAGAGCTCATCTGAGGGTATAAGGCAACTCTTCCACCAACACTTCCCTCCTCTTCCTGCAATGTCTCCTTCATTTCCTATTTCATTCCTGCCTAAGGGTAACAGGTCTGACACAGGCTGGTTTGGAAAATGTCCCGAACTAGCCTATGCCACCATTCTTATTCCTTACACCCATCTCACAGACCTCACATCTATTCTCATACTGTCTTCGGTCCACAGTAGGTGAGCAATCTGTTCCTCTTGGCACATGCACATCCCCAGCTTCACTTTACAAGCATTTATTAATATAGCCTACATACATACAAGAGTACATTTAACAATATAAACCATTTCACTGAACAGTTAAACAAGTGGACAAGACATTTTGACTCTAGTGTCTGGTGTATTTTGAAATGCCTCAGTACAAAATGCCTCAGGTTATGACAATAGTAAGTGCTAGTATTGGACTCACAAGCTAGGGTCAAATGAACTGATTTGCTGTGGTACATTTCAAAAGGAAGATAGATCTATAGCACTGTGTTGGTAGTGAGTGGGTAGTAATGAATTGTACTCCATAGAGTAGCGTTACTGCACAATACTTTTTACTTTTACTTGAGTAATAGTATTTTGAAGTAACTGTACTGTAAAATCTTGGAAATCTGGAAAGAGTAAGAGTACTTTTACCACCTCAGTGTGTCATGTAAGAACAGCTTTATTTGAAAAATATGATGAATATGATGCATGATTTTGTTTATGTTCAGCAGGATTATTGGCTCAATAAAAGTTATTTAATTGTCATTAATAGAAGATGTACCAAACTCAATCCAGTTCTGCATCTTCATGATATGTAGCTGTATGCAACAGTTGAAAAAGATCCAGCAAAGACTTTTTGAGTTATTGCGTTCACAGTTTTGGCCCGTTATTAATTCATTACTTAATTAATATTTATCGAAGAAGTACCCAAATCGATACAGTTTGGCGTCTTTATGGTATGTACCTATGTGTAAATGTTGAAACTGATCCGGCAATTCGTTTTTGAGTTATCGTTCACAGCTAGGATCTGCGGGCACGGAACAACGTGATTCCATAATATTGTTGCTTAACTCATCGATATATCTCTAATGTACAACTTTCACTGCTTGCAGAAATACACTTGATAAATCCATTGGGAAAAATAGTGCACAAGCCACTTAAAATGTATTATGTGTACCGATGTATAAATAACGATCTCCCCACCATGTACTACAAAAGAATAGTTTCATACTGTCCTGTGTTGAATTGCAATTTAGCTTTACAAAAATGCAACAGAAAAATGTATCAATGAGTCTTACCTATTGGCGACAACTCTGCCACGCTGGTGATGTAAGGCCCTTCTAAGAACTTGGGCTCGCTGTCGTTGATGTCCTGGACTTTGATGACAAACTCTGACTCTGGCTCCAGTGGGTCATTGGAGAGCCTGTCCCGGGCCTGGGCTCTTAATGTGTAAAAAGCCTTCTCCTCCCGGTCCAGTTTGGCTGTGGCGTGGATGTCTCCTGTCAGCTCATCAATTATAAAAATAGAGCCTGCTCCTTCCCCAGAGATAGTGTATTTGATGTTGCCCTCGCCTTCGTCCGAGTCAGTATGGATCTAGAAACAGAAAGAAATATATTTACAGTTTGATCAGGCAAAGAGAGGGTGAGTTGTTTCGACCTAAATATTGACCTGAGCTGATGGTTAAAATGTGCAGGCTAGTTTGACATTTTAGCTTCAAAGTCAAACACAAAAAAATGTCTGTTTGTAAGGTTTTAGACAACAAATATGGTTAAACACAATGACTGGAACTAGGGCAATTATATTGTTTACTCTATCATGTGTTACAATGTATACATGATAACAACTGAGCACAACTGTGACCATTAGTATTAGTAGACCATCCCCCCACCCCTCAGTCGGGAGAAGTCTGCATGTCATCCCCATGGAATTATGTGTTCTCCTCAGATCATTTGCATTTTAGAAAATTAAGTGTCTCTATAGTGTTCCAAGTATATGAATGTGAGAGTGAATGTCAGTCTGTGTGTGTATGTCTCTGTTAGACATGTGACTAGCTGGCTATTGCCCAGGATGTGTCGCACCATACTTGCTGTCACCCACAACCCCTGATGGGATTAAGCGGAAGAAGGTGAATGAATGTTCTGTGAAGTATTTTTATATGTATGTGCCCAACCGAATTTCAATACATACATAATGAAGAAAAGGATGTTTTTAATGAGGACATTGTCTGCATTTAATATACAGTGTAACATGTAACCTCTGGCTGTCAGCGTAAGGACACTGGTCATCTGCATTAACCATTTTTTTCCCCTAAACTCCTCCTCGCACCTCACTATGGTGCAGGTGAAGGCCCTCTCGAGGTCCCCGTGGGCCGGCCATCACAGCTGTCTTGTTAAAAAGACACTCCGCTTGTATGTGATTTACACCTTTTCTGTACATCGTGCCCTTCACAGGATGTGGCACCCAAATTAGGCGATCAAAGTCATTTCAAAGATGGTTAAAGGTAGAAACGTAGACGTGCTGGGGCTAAAAAGTGAACTTAAAAGAGCCCTTATAAATCAGCACTATACCTGAGCCCTAATGTGATTAGAACACATTCCTCAGGCAGCAATAGGGACGGCATCGGTCCACGGTCCCTGCTTCCCCTTTGGCTTTTTACTAAGCACTAAACCTGGCTCCCCCTCCCTCCCCTTCACACCCGCACCTCCATCTGAAATTATAATTCTAGTTGTCTATGTAGTGTAACTGTGGTTCAATCTCGTGAATAGACCAGGGGAGAGGGGAAATCGCCCTGGCCTCCCTGGTTAATATTTTATAAAGCCTTAATTAAATACAGACTTCTATCACCCTCGCGGGGGTTTTCATTAAGTATTTGTCGTAAAACGCTGGAATAATGCAAGCCTCTGCTGTGATATTGCTTCCCTCCTCCATTCCGGCTCTCCCATTTTTATCTGTCTGTTTTTCCCTCCTCCCTGATTCATCCCGGAGACAAATACATAGACAGTCGGGGAAAATATACTGCCAGATGCTTTGGCGCTATCAATATTTCAGCTATAATAAAAGAAGTTTCACCAGAGCGAACTACTGCCAGTTATAACAATAAAAGTGTGCATATCCTCTCTGTGATCAGCGGCCTCAGACTCAACTCACTCAAGGACTATACGAGTAAATAAGAACTAGTGAAGTGCCAAGTAACAGTAAATTACAATATATTCAAAATGTACATAAAGATGAATATTTTGGAACTGTGGCTCTTCAAGCACGCTCTCAATTTAGAGAAGCACACATGACCAAAGCCAAAGATATTGAAACATGTAAATGGTTTATATGATTTTTACAATTTCAAACATTTTGTACACTATGTAGAAATGCTGAAAAGATATATTAAGTAGACGGCATAGATGTCACCATTAATGGGGCTGTTAACGTCAGGAGAAAAAAAGCCATGTGTGAATGATCGTACACAGGTTTGTCCAGCAAATTATAGTTCAAGTGTGTAAAGTCCACTTATATCATATATCTAATGATGATAAAGTACACTGCACAAGTGGTTATACCTATATTTGAAAGTTAATTGTCAAAATATGAAGCATGAACGCGTTGTAGTTTGGAATTGCTGGTCAGCCAACCCTCAGAGGCCATTTAACAAATAACTGTTTAGGACAGGGCTGTTACGTCATCATTTTCAGTGAAAATTGTTGTCATAGTTTACATGAGAGAGGCGCAGCTTCCCACTGCAAGAAGAAAACTCTTGCATATAAAATGAGAGCTTCTTGATTAGAGTGTGGGGTGTTTAAACCAACAGGCCACTGATGTAGAGGCTACTACGGGTAACATGTCTAAAATACGCACAAGGAAAACAGAGCCACTGAAAGTCTTTAAACTCAGGAATACTGTTGTAATGGTCACGGTTCCATTTTAGTATTACCATGGTAGCTCTGATGCCTTGTATAGCACCCATTACTTGGTATTAGCTTCACAGGTCAAAAACCAGTAACCGGTGTGCCTGGATGTTAACACCCCGAGCGCCCTCCGACTCTCTCTATTTTCAAATTACGTTTTGCTGACACAAATCTACATGAAACACTGTCATCACATTTTAATTCAATTGCACATTTTTTGGCACCAATCCTGCATGCAATCCTGTTACTACTGTCCTCACACACGCACACACAACACATAGGCCCATGAATATACGAGTTCATCATTCTGCTGGGATGATGCTATTTCTCCCCCTCAGGCTCGATATAGCCATCCGTCTGTCAGTCTATCCTTGCTGGAGTGATTCAAGTTGGCAGCTAGAAAAACACACAGTAAGCTTTAGCGAAGTCATTCTGAGCAAACGAAAAGGTCAGAGCCAGGATGTCACTCGCTGAGCATAATATAACCAGCGGTGCAAACGTGGTCGTAATGGTGTCATGAGATTGGACCAAAAAAATTGCACGTCAAGAGTTCAAGGACAGTACAAAGACCAATTATTTTCCAGCCACACAGAAGTTACAGAATGGTTTGGCTATATACAATATCATAAAGCAGTATTAGAAAAAAAAGAAAAAAAAAAGAAAGAAATATAAATATAAATAAATAGCAATATAAATCCAATAAAAAACATATTATTAGCATTGACAAAAATGTATATATAATTACAAAACCCCGGACTCACCATAAGGTTAAAACATTCTTGATTAAACCAGGTCTAAATGTAGGTATTGCCAGATCTAAATGTTAAACTGAATTATGGCTAAATAAAAAAAAAAAACAATAAAAAAGTGTATCAATAATTGAAATAATCTGGGAACTTTTTAAGTTTTAAGCCTACAGACTGTCAACTAACAATAAAATGTTTGCAATATCCCACATACACATTTCAGACTAAATGGATACAGACAAAACATGTGTGGTAAGTGGTAGGCCATGTATGTCCCAAGCCCTGATAAATAGGTGGTGTAAATAAGGGCATTTGGCACAAAAACAATACCAAAGTTTTAGGCAAAACAGTTGGCCTTTACTTTTAATTGGGATGAAATGTAATTTAATTTACATTTTGGCCAGTTTTGAAAGAATTGTAATGTATTTTTTTTTCTCATGTCTTTTTCCAAACCCAGAATAGGAGACATCTCAGTTATGAACTCGCAGAATTCAAAACTAAGCCTACAGCTTAGAGCACAATATTATTTCAGCGGTGTGAACCCCAATAGATTTGACCTCAGCAGAACTGTGCTTGTAAACTGGCTTTCGGTTTCTTGTTAAATTTAATTCAGAAAACCTTTGTGGTCACCACTCTGTATAAGCGCTCTGGCTTAATTATGAATCACACTTTCTTCTACTAACAAGATATACCAAGTTGTTTCTTCTTTCATTTGCAAAACATACTTTTTAGACGTGTTAACTAGATGTAAAAATGCCAATAATGACTGTGTGTGAGAGTGTATTTTAAGATCTGCAATGTGTGACATTACCTAAGCATCACTTTCACCACCAACAAAAAACAAGTCTGGTGGGCGAAGACAGCCTTAATGCACATTTCATTGCAGGAACCAGTTTCTTCTTGTGTTACCGTGGGTTCTCTCCAAATTCTCCAGCTCTTCAAGATATCCATAAACATGCATGCGCAGGTGAATTGATCAATCAAAATTCTCTTTTTGGTTGGTGGTTGTCTTTTAGTCAATGTAATTAGGACACTCATATGTCCATGCAGTCCCCATCTTGAAAACTGTATTGACTTAATGCATGAAAACGGTAGTGTCTGTACAGTATGGGGCTGTGGGCTGACTCAGGGGAGAGAGGAGCTGCTTATGCCCTGTCAGCTGCACCTCTGGGTTATATCCTAACATGGAGCTGTCACTGGTGGCAGACGCGCAGCAGGAATGACATATGACTCACGTGCCACCATGCAAATATTCGTGGATAAGTGATGGTTAGCACTTTTGAGTTTGTGCTTTGACACTGAAAGTCAAAAAAGTCAAAAAAGGAACAACAAAAGCCAACAAGGTAAACAATGGGATGTAAAATAAAATACTATTTACAAAACGGTTACTTGGAACGAAAACGTTTTTGGTAGAATTTAGTGTGAATGGAAGTGTTAAAAACAACTTTACTCAGCTTAAAAAGTAGCTCAAATACTCACAAATCAACACGACCTTTGCCAACACAAGAGAAAACAAAAATTGATCCACTCTTTACAAATGTTGCTATTGCCACAGCTTTTGTAGCCTTTCTTGATAATGTTATCTGTACATGTGTGATTTAGGGAATCTATAGACCGGGGGCATTCATTTAATCAATCGGCAAAATAGAAGATAAAGAACAAGGCCCAGCTAGTCTTTTAACAGAGCTCATCAGCACCTCCCATGCATGTACTCCTCCATTAGTCTTTTCCCACAAGATTGGTGAAAGCCACAGACCAGCAAAATGAATGGGCTCCATCCATATTTGCATGTGTATTTAAGTCTAAATGAGTCTTAATAAGGAGTCGTCTAAATGAGTCTTAATAAGGAGTCGTCTAAATGAGTCTTAATAAGGAGTCGTCTAAATGAGTCTTAATACAAAGTCGTCTAAATGAGTCTTAATCCGGAGACATCTAAATGAGTCTTAATACAAAGTCGTCTAAATGAGTCTTAATACAAAGTCATCTAAATGAGTCTTAATCCGGAGACATCTAAATGAGTCATCTAAATGAGTCTTAATCCGGAGTTGTCTAAATGAGTCTTAATGTGAAGTCGTCTAAATGAGTTTTAATATGGAGTCATCTAAATGAGTCTTAATATGGAGTCATCTAAATGAGTCTTAATATGGAGTCGTCTAAATGAGTCTTAATACGGAGTCGTCTAAATGAGTCTTAATACGGAGTCGTCTAAATGAGTCCTAATACAGAGTCGTCTAAATGAGTCTTAATCCGGAGTCGTCTAATTGAGTCTTATTACGGAGTCATCTAAATGAGTCTTAATACGGAGTCATCTAAATGAGTCTTAATACGGAGTCATCTAAATGAGTCCTAATACAGAGTCGTCTAAATGAGTCTTAATCCGGAGTCATCTAAATGAGTCGTCTAAATGAGTCCTAATACGGAGTCGTCTAAATGAGTCTTAATACGGAGTCGTCTAAATGAGTCTTAATACGGAGTCATCTAAATGAGTCTTAATATAGAGTTGTCTAAATGAGTCTTAATCCGGAGTCATCTAAATGAGTCTTAATACGGAGTCGTCTAAATGAGTCTTAATACGGAGTCATCTAAATTAGTCTTAATACGGCCATTGTCTTTCAGTATTTAGAAATCTGAAATATCTTGTGGTATTTTCTTGTGAGGATTGAATACTGTGCTCTGAATTCTTTGGTTTATTGAACCTTTCAAAAATGGAGCAAACTGGCTGTCTTTTATTTAAGTCTGTGTAATCAGGGGGAGGCCTGCCACATTTCACTGTGCCTTGTCAAGCTCTCTGATCTTAACAGCTTCAAAGCGTTAACAAGGTGACTGCATCAGAGAGGCTCTGCAGGTACGGCTCCGAGAGACAGACGAACCCACAGACAAGACTGGGACAGATAATGGCAGTCAGAGTGTACCAAAACACCAAGGGTAAGGAATGTAGAAGCTGATGGCTGCTGACATATAGAGGAAGTGCATATGACATGGTAAGATATGTTTAATGGTAAAAAATACAACAATCATCATGATCATTTCTAGGTTAGATTAGCAAATGCAGAAGAATGTGTACAGTAATGTTTAAAATGAGAAGTGATAGGAGATGTTTTGGTGATATGGTTCTCTTGCTAGGGTTTGTGATGGAGAAGCGTGAGATGTTTCTGTTGCTGAGATGGTGAAAGCAGAGGACGAGTTAAATCTGGTTCTAGTGAAGGGTGAGAGTGAGAGTGAGTTCTGCAGCTAAGGTAGTGATGGAGGAGCGTGACGTGGTTTTGCTAGTGAGATGGTGATGGGAGAGAATGATATGGTTCTGCTGCTGAGGTGGTGATAGAGGAAAGGGACATGGTTCTGTTGATGGGATTGAGATGGTTCTGCTGCTGAGGTGGTGATGGAGGAGTCTGAAATGATTCTGGTTCTGAGATGGTGATGGAAGAGAGAGAGAGAGATGTTTCTGGTTCTGGAGTGGTGGTGGAGAGAGAGCGGGTTCTGTTGCTGAGGGGGTGATGAAGTAGAGTGAGGTATTTCTGCTGCTCATGTGGTGATAAGATCGCATGTTTCTGGTGCTGAGGAGGTGATGAAAAAAGAGCGAGATGGTTTTGCTGCTGAGGTGGTGACGGGGAGAGTAAGATGGTGCTGCTGAGCTGGCGATGGAGGAGACTGAGATGGTTCTGCTGCTGAGGAGGCGACAGAGGATAGTGAGATGGTGCTGCTGAGCTGGTGATGAAGGAGACTGAGATGGTTCTGCTGCTGTGGTGGTGATGAAGGAACAGAGAAAGATGGTAAAAAGGTGCAGGTATAATATGAATTATTTTCCACCAGGATTCATATAAATAAATAATAAATATGCTGTAGCTGATACCATAGTCTTTTTGATCACATTGGTAGTAAACTAGCCTACAGGCAATATAGAGCATTGCCAAGTAAACATAAGATTCATTAAATAAATGTAGTTCTGTGATACACAATGTCCAAAAGGCCTGGTTTAACTGTGTGCAGTCGATCTTCAGCTGTTTTGTTCCTCTTTGAAGACTGCTGTTACGCTTGGACATTATACATTTGACTAATTATAACTGGGATCAAGCACAGAGCTGTTTAATTACAGTGTGGAGAACTACTAGAAAATCCATGTTTCTGATCTGTGTTTATTTATATTGGCCACAAAGACTTTTAAGTGTTTCACCAAAATATAAAAGTACATCACCAGAACTGCTTTGAGAAATGCTGAGTTTTTGGATGCTTTATCAATAAGTAAACACGACATCTCAATTTTAATATTGTTTGAAACACATTGAGTTGTTCTTGTGATTCTGTGACTGTTTCCAATACTCTGGCTTTGTATTTGCACAGCTATTTTTCTTTTTTTAACTAGTGCTTGTGTGTTGCTCTTTTTGTTTGTCATAGTTTTCATTTGTAGTCATTCATATAACTACTTCCTTTCACTGCACTCCTGTTCAATCACCAACTGTTTTGAAGTATTTTTCATATCACACAAAAGCAC
Organism: Philypnodon macrostomus; assembly: GCA_036025475.1. Taxonomy (NCBI): domain Eukaryota; kingdom Metazoa; phylum Chordata; class Actinopteri; order Gobiiformes; family Eleotridae; genus Philypnodon; species Philypnodon macrostomus. The sequence continues at coordinate 2,181 of JAVQKC010195240.1, read as the reverse complement.
TGATCTAGTTGAATAACAATTTATTTACTTACTATACATATATAGCTCTATTTAATATGTCTGCATGATAATATAGGCCAACGCTGTCGGACCCAACAGCAAGGTGCATATCAGCGAAACGCCACCATACGCATGCGCTTCCATAATAAGATAATTATCTCAATTTGGAATGCAGTGTCCACTGTATTCACACAACAGGATTTCTATTTACATCTAGACTTGCCTTTATATAGATAAAACATGGAAATTGCTTGCATCAGGTGGTTCATAAAAAGGCTTCATGTAATAAGGGCTTATGAGAAAAAGATTTTGATTATCAGGCTTAGAATTTTTAGACATATAATGTGCGTATTTGTACATAGAGAATACAAATGATTTTGTCTTGACTTTTTGGCAGAGCTGTGAATAAAATGTGTCTGGTCCCACACTTTAGCTGAGTTAAGATGACCTCTGCTCCTCTCTCATAACATCAGACTTGACCCTTTTGTGTTGGGCCATGCACTTGTGCAGTGACTGTTAAGTCTTCCTAATGCACAGGTCAGTGCATTGCTCGCAACAATGGCTGTCATACACCACAATGCTGTTTGTCTCTGGGGATATCATCCTTAGGGTGCACCAGTTACTGCCTGGCTCGATTGCTAGCATTTACTGGTGTGTAGTGTTGAACAAAAACATATCAGCTGTCTGCACATTTTGGCAACAACTATCAGACTGCAATACCATCTTAAGGACCAAAGGCCATTAGAAGACTTTGAATTTGTATTTTCTGGTCTGATCCCCCAACCGTAGAAGGTTGAAGAAACAGTGAAATAGTGAAAGTATTTACAGTAAACCCAAAGAAAATGAGACACAATGTTATTAATAGAAATAATAGAGTAAATAATTATGGGACAACATGTCTAATGCTAAAGTTAGTGGTTGACGTTAACGGTAAGCTAACGAGTTTACATTATTGCCGTTTATTTTTCAAAACAAAATAGGTTACATTGAAGTTAACTTTATGATTTTTACACACTGCACAAACTATCAAATAAAATACATAAATACAACTATTATAACAAAACAACAGAGAAACTGGAATTAAACCTGTGCACACTGAATAACTGTATAGCTAAACTCAAACTGTGTGGTATCAATGGAAGTTTTGGTTTTGATTCAAACAATTAAAGACAAGACTCAGAGCTGGCACTTCATGGCCGGCAGTTCAATTCCTGCTTTACCAATGCAAATTGTGTGTTTTTGGGCAAAACACTTACTATCACACCCACCTTGAATATCATTGTTTCAGTCTGTTTGATTTGTTTAATACAAGAGAGCATAGTACGGAAGCCTAATGCATCCACTTGAATTTAAAAAGTTCTGTTTTTACGAGAAAAGTTTCTGTTTTTACAAGAAAAGTAATTACTGTTTATACAAGTTAAACCATTTCTGTTTTTACTCTCACAGTGTGGTCGTTGGACACACGACTGACCGCAGTTTTAGTTACAACCACTGGTGCTCCAGGCTTTGCCCGGGCCCTGCTGCGGGCTTCAAGCCAGGCTGCACAGACACCTGCAACCCGCTTGAATGGCCCACCACTCCGGCTGTCATCTCGCCGGCATAAATCCGAACAGAAATTACTTTTCTCTTAAGTACATTACACTTCCGTAGCATAAGGCACAGTATGACATTTTATCAGTGCATCTACATTTGTCGACTTGAGCTGTGACTGGACAAAAAATATATTTTTGTTAGACACTTTTTCAACAACAAAAAAAGTCAATCTCTGAAACTTTTAAATTGACTTTAAAACTTTAATAAGTCTATATGAAAGAGTAAAGAACATGAAGTTATATCATAGAGTAATGCCCACAGATAGCTGTGGCCAGTTCCCTAGTCATATGAAGTGCAATAACTTAAGATCATTTTCCTAATAAAATCATGTCTCTTCTACCCCGCTGTGTGGGTCCCTGGAGCTGTCTTCACCACTCTCATATCACTTAACTGCCTTCCCGGACTCTATGTCCTGTGATGAACTCTCTACAGACAGCCTTGGTAAGTAATGTATCAAAATAATGTATTTTTCATAATCAACATTCATTTGTGGTTCCAGGACTATCCATTCATTTGTTTTTGTTAAAGTTGTACAAATAATAATAATAATAATAATAATAATAATAATAATAATAATAATAATAATAA
>JAVQKC010195237.1:0-11739 GCA_036025475.1 Philypnodon macrostomus | reverse complement strand
TAACTGAGGCTTCCCTCTGCGTATTTCTCCTTGCAAGTGTAATATTACTAACTTGTTTTGTCCTTCCTTTGCCTTGTTAAATTATAGTATTACGGTGGGCTCTAACCAGCACCCATCATCAAGCCATTATTATTAGACAGATATATACAGAAGTATATATTTTTTCTCAATTAGGAAAAAAATAAACTGTGTCTGGACTAAGGGAAAATACAAATAGTGAGGATGCATGTGTTTCTTGTGAAAGCAGTCGATCCAGCTTCCAACTGAGGCCACATAAAGAGAGGGACGATGGAGAAATTGAAATGATGCCGGGATGATGGGCACAAAATTGCCCCTAAATCTTCAAAATGGTTCAGAAATGGTTGGCTGACACTGGAGGACATTTGAGCACACACTGAGACAGTAGTGTAAGATGGAGAAGCTGAAAAAATAACACAATGGTGGAAGAACCTCCAATTCGAATACAACCCAGAACAGACCTGGTAAACAACAAGTGTAAGATGGATCGCCGAAAGAAGTAGGGCAATAGGAAGGATTTCCAAGGTGCAAATATCACTCCGGGCGTGACAGGGCCTAATACGATCGTTCCACAGAGAAAATTAATTTCCTAATATTAAAAAGGTCAAATAGAAGCTAAGGGAACAATGACCTCTTTGTCATCCTTAACAAATTATCCAAAATGGCAGTGTCAAATCGGTGGTGGTATGTCGTCGCCGGTGATGAATGCTCGGAGTAATAAGCCAATCAAAAATAATTCTTCCGCAGCTTTTGATAAATGAGCTGGAAAAGGCGCGCTTTAGGAAGGAGATGGGTCCATTTGTTTTCGTGGTCCCCTTTTTTTGCCTCTCCATTTCTCTTTTTTCAAAACAAACAACAGGGTGGCTTGGGAACAGATTATAGCTCCTTGCATCACTGACTCTTTCAACCATTTTCCCCGCTGACCAATGTTCAGCCGCAGATGGTAAATGATGGAGTTTTATGAAACAGCTTGAGCATAAACATCGTCTTTAGAACCGAATGTAGCCGAGAAGTTTACAACCTGCTCGGTAGAAAATACCAACCGGTCGTTACACGCACAATAGTTCACCATATTGGATTTATTATGGGGACAATAGTGCGGGATAAGCCTTTGAAAGCTGCATTATGGAAATTAGTGTGAATTTAGTGTTGAACAGAGGTGGCGCGGCAAATTCCTATTAAGACACAAGTCCAAAACAATACCTGACCCCTAATGAAGAGTTAATAGCACACTATAATAGGTCCTGGGCAAGACCAAGAAAATAATGGCTATTTCTGAGCAAGCAATGTATGAATTGATACATATGGCACCACCAAACACAACATGACAATCATGTGTCTTGCCCAATGACATAAAGGTAGTATGCACTGTATGGGAATCCAACTGCCAACTTTCTAGCAAGAGCCCTAGCTGCTCAGCCTCAGTCAATGTTATCTAGTGGGTAATACATAGTAGACATACATTACCGTTTATGGCCATAAGCAGAAATCGTACCTATTCGTATATTGCAGTTTTATGGACAGAAAACAGTGCTATTTGGTGAAATATGGAATAATAGTCTCCAACAATCGCAGCATGAATACATAAGTTTAGCTCTAGGTTTTGATTGAAATGTTAGCTGTCTAAAAGCCTGCAGTCAGTTATTGAAGATGATGCCTGCACAGAACAAAAAGCTGAAAAAGTCCCCCACTGCAGTGCTCTGGAGAGACTGAATGGCTGATCACAGTATTTTAAACTAAATGTACTCCTTTCTAAAATGGCTTTTTGACTTTGAATTATGAGATCTGATCCGAAGTAGTAAAGAAGTCGTGAAGATTGACAAAAGCCACGGTCAGAGTTATGGGCTCTGAGGAACATGGCAACTATGCACCGCGCTCTTCATTCAATTAGCTTTTACAGTCTGTGTTGGATTTACATAAGCTGGAGACAGACCTGGGGATTAGCACTGACTTTAGCCCAAGTTCTAACTTAAAATTTGGTATTAAGAAGAGGAAGGACATTTTAATTGGTTAAATACAGAACAGTCAAGAACAATCAAAAAGGAAATATATTAAATTATATATTTTTAACATTAAGGTACTATTGGCTCCTATGTTACATTTTATTTAATTTTATTGTTGTAAATATATAGCAGAAACACATGAACATATTTTTTATATTTATATAAGCGTGAGGCAGACAATACAACATTAGAGACATTCATTCACAATAGAATATTCCAAGTGCAGTTGAAACTTCAATGTTTTAGTTTCTTTTTTCTTTTTATCTTTTAGGAATGCTCAAGTAATCAGTTTTAGAACATGTTCAAGTCTGCACTGAACAGCAACTCACCCCACAAAAAACAGTATATACCTTTATGAGTTATGAGTACTCGAGACCCTTTCAAAGTTCCCATTGGAGATGATATTGGAGGCAAGACCATAATACATGTTCAATGGAGAAATTAGCATTAACCACAAAATATTGCAAATTAAGATGCCACATGTGGGTGATGTCAGAGTCTGGTTAGGACACATTAGTGAATGTACCTCACATTGTATGTTTATTTAATGTACACATTAGTAAGACTTTTGGCTGGAGGTGAAATTCTTGATTTTTAGGTTTTACAGGACAAGTCCTTACAGTTTTTTCATTATATGTTCAGAATTATTCTATCCCTCACCAGAAACCCTACTTTTTTGAAACGATAACTCACTTTTGCCCCAGTTTCCTCCATTCCGGAATTTTGAACATTCCATATGACTTAATTTAATTATATTTAAAGGGTCTATAGGAGCCACACATCTACACCTAATGTAAAATGCAGCTCTAGAAAGCCTATCTGAAATATTGTATGTTGATGTCGGTGTTTGTTTTTATGCAAAACATTATTGTATTATGTTGTAAACAGAGAAAAATGTGGGCTGTACAAAATTGACTGTGCTTATCAGAAACAAGCCATTATAATTTATTGTAGCCTACAGACACCATTAACATTCACTGTATCAGGCCTGTTAGTTACAGGACTTGAGCTCCTAATGCACTTGTACAAAGTTAACAGCAGGCAACAACAACATTCAAATGTCAAAACAGCACTGCTATTAAAAATAGAATAATTAGCCTCATGAACATGCACTGCTTAAACTTTATCAAAACTGTTTTTCAAATAAATTGATTCTCTACATCATTTCTCACCAAGCAGACTTTAACACCAAGCAGGCTTTAAGTAAAACATTCAAATGACCTTCAATGGCAGCACCAACAAAAGAATTGGAAGATGATAGATTAGTCTACAAATGGGCTGATACCAATACCCTCAGAGTATTCAAGATCCAAGATTCAAAGTGTTTATTGTCATATGCACAGTAGGAAACATGTTTCCCTGCACAATGAAATTCTTACTTTGCTGCCCGGACTGGATGCCAACAATAAAATAAAAAAAAAAAAAATAAAAAAAAAGATAAATAAAGAAATAAAGATCAGCATGCACAAGTGTGAATATATATATATATATATATATATAAAGTAAAATGTTAAAGACTATGTACACATATCTGCTACATTAGCTGTTATGTCAGCAGTAAACAGTGGTTGTGAAGGTGAAAGTAACAGTATTGGCTAGTAGTAGTAATAGTATTAGTAGTAGTATTGGCTGCAACTATGGGCTTTAGGCGGGGTACACCCTGGCTAATGGAGAGTCAGTCACAGAGCTGCCACAAAGTCATATACAGAGACAGCTGTTCACTAGGGGAAATTTAGATCCAACATATGTATGTCTTGGGCAGTGGGAGGAAGCTGGTGAGAACCCACTGTAACTGGACATGCAGGAGGGCTTGCACACTCCACTCATATATGTTAGTTAGCCAGCCAAGGATCAAACCCACAAACCTCTTAGCAATAGCACATGGTCACTGTAAAGCTGTAGAGTACATTAGTACTACATTAGTACTAGATTTATGCTTTAAAACATTAACAAATAAATAAAATAAATATATTTGATCTATTTACAGATTATCTACATTAGTTCTCACCATGTAAATTTTAAATAGTGTCAAGAAGTAATATGTTGAAATGGCCTTCCATGGCAGCTTTCTCAGAGATGACAGCTTTTAAACAAATAATTGAGTAGTTAACAGTAAGTAAATGGCCACACAGACCAGCTTAGCCTGTCTGTACCGCGGCTGATTTACGGCTAATGGAGCCCTCCAACCCCGGGTATGCACTCATTAGACTCTTCACCCTCTGTGTGAGATGAGCTGAAGGCAGGGCAGCAGCACTGGGCCCTCCTGGCTGCAGAGCTGGCATTGAGAGTGGCATGTGGGAGCCCCGACATGAGTAGTGTGTCTGATGGGATTAAGGGCTGTGTTGAGAGAGAGACTCAGAGAAAGGAAGATGTTAGCCAAGCCTCCAAATTAACTCTGCAACACCCCAGGCAATCAGCGGGGAAAGGTGGGCACAAGGGGGCACCGTGGTGGGACAGGAGTCAACAGAGGAGCTGTCTGAGTGGAACCAATGAACCAAGCAAACATTTGGCACAACACTAGAGAAGGCCAGAGAAGTAAATGTAATTCAGCATACTTTTACTGGGAAATACTAGACATCTAAATAGATATCATACACAATATTATGATGTTGATTTTATGATGACACTCTTTATATTTATATTATTTGTAGCAATTTAGCCATCAAACTTGATCTAATCCTTGTCAAATGGGAAACAGAAACACACTCAAACACTCAAACAATTATGACGCATTGTTCTTTTTTTGTTGTTGTTTTGTTGTTTGTCCAATTTTACTCAAACATTTAACACATTTCCATAAGCCACCTTAAAACATACCTGAATATTAGGGGGACATATACGCTGACACTAAAAAACAAATGGCATTGAGAGGTATGCATTAGGGGCAATTTATATGTACAAGATTAGCACTTTTTGTTTTTGAAGAGAGATCCCATGGTGGGGCTACCGTGGGCAAAACATATTCAGTTTTTAGGTTAATTAGAGTCTTTAAATTGGCTACAGAAGTTACAGAACTGTAGAAATAGGAATTCACATTTCCAACACCTTGAGATTTTTTGTTGATTAATGTAATGTGAAAACTAAATGTATTCCTGTATTCCTGTAGTCTTATGGAAGGAAGGTCAAAGAAAGTATTCATTACAGAGCTTAAACAGAACCTCTTGATTGGATAAAGAGCCCCTTTAACTCATTGTGGGATAACCTCATGTTGTGTCATCAGCTGTTATTGTGTTTATGTGTGTTTAGCCACAACATCACGTGTGTGTTTGAGTGAATGACAGGCATGAGTGGATCTCCCTGCCATGACGAGAGCCTATCGATCAGAGAGTGTCAGCACCGGGGGAAAAGGTTAATCTGCCCGATGCCAGGCCCCGCGCCTCACCCTGTCTGTGGCCCGCTCCCTCTCTTATCAGGATTAGAGCGGCGTACAAAAGGGCACAGTATTCCCAGGACACACTCTGACCTTCAGTAATCCCACCAACCTGCCGCTCTCTGCCTATAATTAACATCAGGAACAAAGAGGAGAAATCCCTGGCCCGCCTCTGTACCCTTTTTACGGCTGGAAAATCTTAACCAAAAAAAAGTTACTGTCAAGATTGAAACAGAAGGCGTATACAGCAGAGTTGCTTCCGTATTATGTTTTTGAATGGTCAGGAGAGCTGCGTTTGACATTCTCGAGATGCTGACGACGAGCCAATTCATGCTCCCCAAGTGCTCAAAACCAAAACGTGCTGAATCTAGCTGCAAGAGGAAAGCTGGATTTGGAAAGTTTTCTGTGTGTGGTGATGGTGGTGGTGTGGCTGCTCACCGGATCTTGGTTCATCTGGACTATGAGTTGTTTGACAGCGTGCAGCGTCGGGTGGGCCCACGGGGAGGGGTCCTGCCAGTGGCGATTCAAGTCAAAGCCCATTAATGAACACCTGCAGACAAACAGGGTCAGGGTCAAATTTGGAAGACACACTTGGATGGGTCAGAAATGTGGCTCACATAACAATGAAATAACTTTTAGAATTAGAAAATCACTACAACAATGATTCTTTTTGATTTATTTCTAAATGATACAAATTTGGCAGGTGTTAGCATAACCTTTCTTGATACAGCCCTTGCCATTTATCCAGGCACCAGGGGTTGAGTTTCTGCAAACTACAGGAATTGAACCCCTGACCTGCCACACTAAAGGTTGAGGTAATGCACTACTGGGGAGCAATGCTACAGTTATTTTTACTGCTCAAAATACTTAATTAATAAACGTGTATTTATATAGCACCTTGCAACAACCGGCATTCACCTAAGTACCGTATAGCATTTACTTGTAGTACTTACAGAGCATCGTCATGTACAAACTACAGTTTCATTAATGCAGTCATAGTGTTGAAAACATTGTAATCTGACATGCCCCGTTGGTCATTTCAGCGTCATTGACCCTCACTAATGATGCAGGTAAAACTCACTTATGGCTTTGCATGTAAACAGTCTGCCCAGCAACAGAATGGCTGTGTGGTTTACTGTATGAGTGAGAGAAAGCAAAAAAGACCTATTCTTATCTCTTTATTCATTTTCAGCTTCTTATGAATTCACAAAAGCAAATAAATTGAAACTATATTGTATAAATTGTGCATAAAAATGTGGCGGTTGGGACTTATGCAGAGAACCACCAGTAGATGGCAGTGGTAAACACACTTGGAGCTAGGCACTGATCTTATCTGAGTGTGCATTAGTATTCCTGGGGCTGAGCCTATTAAGTAAAAGGCAATTATGAAGAAGGGACGAAGAAAAGAGGAAAATGGAGGAGAGGAGGATGCCCACAGAGCTGCAGCAGTGCTGTTAAAGACACAGAGGCAAGACTGGCAGAGTGAACAGCCCTACAGCCAAATACTATCTTCTAACAAATACACTACTGTGAGCTATATGAATTCATTAAGCTCCCTAAAGGTGGAGGCAGGAGGATATAATCCCAGGTAGCAGAAAATAAAGAGGTAACAAATGGGGATTTCTATTTAATTTACCATGTATTCAAATAAACAAATTGGCTGCTCTGAAAGCATGTACCTGTAGTTGCCAAGGTAGACTCCGTCAGGGTTTAGCATTGGGACGATTTTGAAGATCACATGATCCCGGAGGATCTGTGCCACCGGGTGCTGGCTCACCAGGAAGTCAATCACACCTATTGAACACACACACATAGACAGAAGAATAGAATTGAAAAGAAAAGTCAAAAAAGGCTGGCAGTTAATTGAGTTTTGAGAAACAAAAGAAGAGGGAAGGACAGCAAGGGGCATCGTCAGAATCATGGGAGGAACAGGAGACGTCAAGACTAAATCAATACAAATGTAATGGAGCTGACAGTGCTGGAACAACACACAGTACACAGCGGGCTATAGGCCAGCTCCTCTGATCATAATGATGTACATAGTGGGCAGATACTGATTGGGAACCAAAGTCATTTTTCACTGAGCTACAATGCAAATGTTTTCTGCCAGTTTATGTTCACATGCTGTTTTGGTGAAAGTACACATTTATGAAGGGCAGAAAAGTTATTCCCACCATTTTGTAGACTGCTCACATCTTTCTGTCTCTTCATGCCAGTCCCAGATATACTTGGTGATGCGATCAGGTTTGTGCAACGAAACCAGTTTAAGACAGTTAGCAACTGGAAACCAAGATGTTAAGTTAGCTGTAGTCTGGTGGGTTATTAAAATAAGACTGGGACAGTCTCTTAATTGTCTATTAACTTTGTTTACTGTTTGCAATGACCTTGTTAAATATCCTGAATTAAGACGGTGATTCAGATCCACAAAAAATAATGCCTTGCTCATTTTGCATTGTTCACGTAGTTCTTTTGTAGTATTTTGCTGTACACCACTATAATGTATGTTGAAGCCAAACAGCACAAGTGAACTGACTATAAAAGGCCAGTGACCCAATATAAAAGCTTTACCTTGACAGATAAATGAAGCAGGGGACTCCCCGGGGTGAACCCTTGCAGTCAGAAACACCAGCTTCTTCTCCCTCTCCTGGTTCAGCTGGTCTGTGTGGGCACAAAGGGACAGAAATATAACTGGTCAAACTGGACTCGAAGTGAGGCAAATAAGAAATTAATGGACTAAAAGGTCATGCACGAATCCCACACGCATGAATCAAACATCAAACCACTATACGCTGCAGAATATTCAGCAGGACAGTGAATTATATATTTGTATGAGACTACAGGTCAGCTACAGGTGACCCCACCAAGGCTTTGTATGACTGGAGTGCAACACTTCCAACATCCTCTGCTCTACTATATAGAATATTTCTGCTTCTTATATGTTTATTCAATGGCAAAAACATTTTACATTTATAACAGAAACTGTGGAGTGTTGACCTTATTATCTGAATTGTATCTAAAACGTGTGGAGTTGGAGCTTTTTATTATAGAAAACTGAAGTCAAGTGTTACATTCATGAGGTCTACAAAGAATCTGAAGCCTCTCACATAAAGAATGTGCTGTATACGTTAATCAAATGAAGCATCCTAAAAGAGGTTATACAAACATATATAGTATAAATCCTTAATTCTAAATGAGATAAATGTAAATAGTATAAACCAAGTGTTTGTTCCAATCTAAAGTACAGAGGTCAGAGTTTGCTGTTTTGCGAGTCTGTGTTTCTCCTCTAATCTGCAGTTGCTAATGGATCAAAGTGATTGTGTGCCTCATTGTTTTACACAAACTTAATATCTTATTGATTTTCTCACTTTGTGCTGAGCAGAGAAAATGCTAATTAGCAACAGGCTATGCACCTTTCCTTGTCTTTAATTCCAATTTAGCCTTAGTCTGGAGTGTGTTTATGTGTGAATGTGTAGGAGGGTCATAAACAAAAAAGTTCCATTTAAGCACTGTGCCAGTGATTTTATTTCACGTTTCTCTCCCTGCCCTTCACATAGACAAATGGCTTTGCCATTCAGGAGTCTCCATGGAGCGGGGCGGGCCGCTTGTTGTAAATGTGAGTGCTTGCGGTTTGGCTGGCCGCTGGGCGTCTGGTGGCTGTGAAATTCCATCACTTAGAAATTCTACTTTGGCCTCAACCCCAGGCCACCGCACGGACTCTTGATGCGAGAACATGGCCATCGTTGTACAGGGCAAGGCTCCAATCAGAAACACACAGGCTTCTCCCCACAGTAAAACCAAGAACCCAGAAAGTTGTAAGCCAGACCAGAGGAAGCTGCCAAGGTCCTGACTGTCAGGGAATTCAAGCATCATGGCCATGCTACATTTAGTCTGAGCTGGTGCAGGCTCCGGGAGCTTACAATAGATCCACTGTTCATCCCACATGGTAGTGAGAGAGTGACAGTCTATGTCTCCTCAGGGCGAGACACAAACGCTCCCCAAGTAGCTGTTGTGTTTATGTGTCTGTATCTCTGCATTCCTCTGCATCTCACTGTGCCCACTCAGCCAGTGTAGCACAAAATTAAGTACCACAACCCCAAGGCCTCCCGGCAGCCACCGGGATCAGGGGAGCCAAGAACTACAGGCTGTATGCAAAGGAAATGTACGGTTTGAAAATGTATGGTTGACATGTAGCTATAAACTTAAGGTCACAACAACCACACATCCCAATCCTGCAGTAGCACCACCTTATCTGTAGGTGTCACTGGAGATCAACAGGCACAGTGCCGCCAGAGCTCATGGACCGAATCAGAGAGAGAAGAATTGATGTGAAACAAGCTCTATCCTGAAAGGTAGCTTTCTAAAGTAACACAACATGATCAAACTCTCCCTGGTAGAAAACATTTCCTCTTTATTTGTTGACAGTTTGGAGAAATTGCAGCAGAAATCAAAACAATGCTTCTGCAGTAATTGCCTTCAATAAGAAGAGTAGAAACATACAACGTCAAACCCACAGAAAGCACATTTACAGAAGCAAAAACAACATTCACACTGTTAATTTAAATGTATTGTCAATGAGAATTAGTGTCATAATTGGTTTGTCATAGTCTTGTTTTATTCCGTTTTTACAGTTTTCATCAGATTTACAGATGAAGTGTGGGCTGGGCTTTGTTATCAAAAACATAAATACAGTACATGCAATATTAATATTTATTTTCTTCTGCTTATCCCCATTGACAGCCATAGGTGACTGGACTGCAGCAACTATGGGCCATAGGCACGGTAGACCCTGGAAAGTGGCCAGTCAGTCACAGGGCTGACACAGAGACATAAACTGACAGACAATCATTCACTCTTAATTCATCAAGGGCTATTTTTTCCACATATTCTTGGAACACTTGCATGTCTTTGGAGGGTGGTGGAAGCTGGAAAACATGGCGAGAACCCACAATAACATGGGGAGGACATACATTCTCCACACAGAAAGCCATTATGCGGGTGTAACAGTTATGTTTTTAATACCACATCTTCTAACTCATTGTGATTCTTTGCAATACCACCACATATAATTCAGATGTTGGCTTCCCAGAATGTGTTCATATCAGCTTTAATTCTCCACTGCTGTCGTGTGGTTTGGGCTCTGCAGAGGTCTCTCAATTATGAATCTCTTTAGCTTCCTCTCATCGCTGTCCTCCGTGGGGCTGTCGCTGTGGCTCGGAGGACACGGGCCAAAATACAATAAGAATTAGGAAGACAAAGCGAGTATAGTATTAACAAGAGCAGCTCGGAGCGACTAGGGCCCCACAATGAGTGAGAAGCGAACGCGACGAAGGCAGAATTTATGCCCACACTTCCGAGACAAAGTGCATGCTCAGCAGTTTCCTCACCTGCCAGAATCTCACTCTACTGTACAGCACATTACGGCTCATTCTCCCTGTGTGCGTCAAGGGGGAAAGAAAAAATATATAAGTGGTGTCAAACTGCGATCAGCTCTGATAAATATGTAAATGACTGTGGAGAAGAGAAGTGGCTGTGAAAAACAACATAAATCTTAAACAGTTTCTGAAGGTCACTCGCTCACTTTGTGCTGGTCAGCGGTTTCTGTGACAGCGCTCTCTCTGGGAACTTTGAGGCCGGGTTTTGAGAAGTTTTGACGTGATATAATTAATTGCGATCATCTTCATCATTCTTCGGAGCAGGTACAAAGGGAGGCCTGTCACAACCCTGTCAGGCGTATATTTAAATCGACATTGACAATTTGAAAGAAAGTGCGACTCAGGAATATGCAGGTTTTGCTTACTCTATTATTTTAGATATTATATTTCAAATTGATCTGATATATCAAAGTGCAAGGTCTGTCGGTGAAAATGGTCTAGGTTACTGAGTACAATGCAGCTTCAAGAGAGTTTGATTATAATCACCCATGGTCAAAGAACTGCTTGATTTATTGAAATGCCAGTTATCTGCTGATATAATGTCTGTTGAGTTTCACATTATACTGTATGATAACAAAAGTTTGACTTTATAACTTTTCTTCACAATAAAATGTGGTAACACTTTATTTTACATCGCCCTTAACTACATTGTATCTACCTCATTAAGTACAATGTAATACACTGTAACAAACTAATTACATGTAACTACATTGTATCTACCTCATTAAGTACAATGTAATACACTGTAACAAACTGTAATAACATGTAACTACATTGTATCTACCTCGTTAATACAATGTAATACACTGTGTAACAAACTGTAATAACATTTAACTACATTGTGTCTACCTCATTAAGTACAATGTAATACACTGTAACAAACTGTAATAACATGTAACTACATTGTATCTACCTC
>JAVQKC010195231.1:0-18352 GCA_036025475.1 Philypnodon macrostomus | reverse complement strand
TATGTAGCCACAGCTGCCCTGGGGCACACTGACGGAAGCGTGGCTGCCAGTTTGCGCCAACGGCCCCTCCGACCACCACTGAACACCAACCATACAACCACATTCATTCATAGGCAATGTGGGTTAAGTGTCTTGCCCAGGGACACAACGACAGTGTGCTTTCGGACGGGGGCTCGAACCACCAACCCTCTGGTCGAGGGGCGAGCACCTACCCCACTGCGCCACTGCCGCCCTCAAAAGTGTAGCCTATAGAGCAGGAACAGTCTTATTTGTTACAGCTTTGATTGATAGGGAAATCAAATATAAGCTCACATAAGCTTTATTAATTGATATGAAACTTGTTATTACCTCCAATGTAAAACCTGTAAATGCAGCTAATCTTTTGTCTGGTCAACAGTTAAAATGTGCTTTGTGAAATCCCAATGGGTAAGTGTGATATCTCAAGTCCTCATCATCAATATTATTGTAACCAATGACTGGATTGAGCTTTTCATTGCAGCACAGATGTTGTGTGTTAAAGCATTCAGACCCCCTCTCAAAATAAGTCCAGGTTGAAAGTTCAAATGCACATACCCTGAGTCCTTCATGGTTCAACCCCCAAACCCCATTCCTCTGCCCATTAAGCTGCTTAATTAGGGGAGAAGAAGGGAGGAGTTGATGGAAAGCGGGTTTGCACCTGTATGCTTCCAGCTGTTTGTTCCATCTCATCTCGCGCATGCATCCGTCACTTGTTTTTTCCCCCTTAACCCGCTCCTGCCTTGGCCTTTCCCATGTAAATCTAGAGACACAGAGCAACAGGAAGACCCCCGGCACCCCCTTGAGGATAATCTTGGACAGATACTGCTCCAAACAAAGATGGTCATGTTGTGCTTCAAAACAAAAGCCACACTTCCACTTACTGTAGGGTGCCTTTCTGGTTAACCTTAAAAGAAACTGTTTTGTTTAGTCTGTCATGGAGTTACAATTTGGGGAAGAAGCCAGTGGGGAAGAGGGCCTGAAAATAGAGATTTCGCTGCATGCTCCAGAGCAGTGGAAGTGGATAGACAACAGCTGGTGGGAGAGATAACCTTCCACAAAATACCAGTCTAGTTTTGGACATGGGATTCTTCTTTTAAACAAGACATGCGGATAAGCACCAAACAAAAGACCCAACCTTTGACCTAAGTTAAAGCATCCCAGCTTAAGTAAATTCCATACTGCACCCCCACATCCTTCGTTACTTCAGAAAGAATCTACCCAGACATTTTACCTCAAGAAACAAGCAATTAAGGGTAATTTGTCTTTTTTTTAGTTTTTTTTTTTACCAGGAATGTTTTTTTTATTCTCAAATGAAAAGTGCAGTGCGGTCCCCTGTGTGCAGTGATATCGCACATTAGCAGCTTCAAGCTACGATAGCCAGTTTGATGAAAGATGTAGTATTAGCATGTCAACTGAAAACCCATCTTTTCCCCAATGACTCTTGCTTTCACTTTGCATCATTTGTCAGAAGTGCTTCCTGTAGTATATCATCAAAGAAGGATAACTCTTAATCTGCCTTGAAATTAACTGTGCTGTAACATGGGCTAGATCAAGGTGGGCAAACATTTTGACTCAAAGGCCACATGGGGTTGTGCCAAGTGGGCCGGCTGATATTGTATTCTTTGTAAACTGCAACCATTTCTTGACACATGAGACATACAGCCATTGATGGGACCCCAGTGATAAAATATGTTGATATGGAGTTAACTGGTTACTGCAGGTTATAACAACGTGAGTGATACATTGGCAATATTTAATAATTTAAACAATATGAGAAAATGCTTGGCACCCCTGGGCTAGATGTTTTATAAAAGGATGAGATGTCTCCATTTTGCCATTTTTTGCTATTAGGTTCACACACATTCATAATTTATGATAAGAAGTTGCAGTGGCGCATGCACAACAGCTTAATTTGATACAAATTTTCAAATTAAAACTGAAAGATGAAATGGAAAAAAGCGCATTCAAGCTTCATTTAGCTTGAATGCTCATTTGCAATTATTTACAAGTAATGTGTAGTGAGGGGACAACAAAATGTATGGGATTGTTTTGGCATTTTATTAAAACTGTCCAAACAAAGCCAGGGGAATTCTGTGACAAAATATCCAACTCCATTAATACATCTTGGTAATTGCTAACCTGCCATTTTCTCATAATTGGAGATGCAACAAGATTAGATATTTAGATTACTGAAGGACAATAACAATTCAATTTTGCATCTTCATCTTTGGCCAGCTTCCCTGCAGCATGGCAAATTATTGTATCATAAACAAAACAAGGATGACAATAAGATATTAAATGGAAAAAATAGTACTCAAGGCCATTAAGGAAACTATGAAAGTCAACATGATTAATAAAATTAATCCGAACAGAATGAGTTATGTTATTTTATCTTTGCATCTGAGCAACAGACTATATTTACATTACATTAATCATCTTCCTGGTAACTTGGTGAGCCTGGATATTTTGTAACTGTTGTCCAGAAAGGCCATCAAAGGTCATCTCAGACCTCTGTATCAACACTGTGTTAAAAGATTGAGCCTAAGGCAAAGCTGTGCAGCTAATACCCCTCAAACCTGTCAGCTCACACAGCCCCGCTCTATCTAAAACCATTATTCCTATGTACCTACACACAGGCTACACACATGCTCTGATGGTTTCATCGTTTGTATTGTGAAGTTATAAAACAAGTGCTACAGGGGTTAAGGTGAGACTATACAGGTAAGAAGACTTTTTTATGCAGTGGTCAAATTAGAGATTATGGGCCAATTTGCTCCCCTGTATGTAAAAAAAGTCCAATTTACACATTTATGTAAAAAACATCAACAGGAGGATTAGGCAGAGTTAAAGATTATGCTTAGCACAACATTACATTTCACAAAACATGCAATAGGCTATATATTTTTTATACCAGTAAGTTGATACTATGATATATGAACTATGATATATCTGATGTTTAAAAAATGTATCAATGTTTTGTCGATGTGTTTTGCTGGATCTAAATCTATTCTCAATATTCTGGGATTTTCTTGGCACCAGAGAGCCTATTTGGTTCTTAATTGATCCTAATTAGGGTCAGATCACTTGGCGTTCGTGTAAATGAGATGCAGCACCTGCTCTGTGTATGAATATGCAACACAGCCGACTCCTCAGCTCCTCTTTCCTTCTTTCTTTCTTGGAGCCTCTTTCCTTTCTCTTTCCTGGCGTGTGGTTGACTAACCTTTTAGCTGCCGCCGTCTAAAGCCTTACAATGGTCTTTGAGAGCGGCCCAGACTTGTCCGTGGGGACCATTGTTGCTGTTAACAATGTTGTTGAGCCCTAATATTGTGTCGCTGTGCTGACGTGTCTATGTCAAGCAGCAGGGTAATGGAGCACTATCCCACAGCTGCTCATGGGCTGTGACATTGAATAGCAATATTCAGATGCACATGAATTTCTTGATATGGGGCTGAACTCTTGGGAGTCTTGGGCATATGGACCTTTCTCTTTAAGGTTGTGAAATCCGGAACACCTCTCCACCTGAAATTAAGATATCTGATTACAAATTGTTTACTATATGGTAAGTTGTGGTTGATGTCAAACCATAATTGATTTTTGAGTATATGAGAGAGTGGAATTTTATGGTTTTATACCTTGCTGGAAAGATTTTAATTAGTATATACTGTATTTGTTGTATTTATAAATGCCCAACCAAGGACAGGAGTTGAAAATTCAACCAAACTTCAACAAACTCTCGGTATCAGCTGTATATATTTGAGAAAAATCTGTCTAATTGCATTGTCGGAGTCAACTAAATAAATAAATGGAACTGTAGGCGCACAAGCAAGCTGTCATGTTTCCCATTTGCCCTCGTGATATGACATGTTCCATCACACTAGTCATTGAAATAAACAAGAGGCAAAGCAGAGGTTAGAGGAGCAGTCTGGCACGCTCTAGCTTCTCCATCCTGTATGCTGTCTTCTGGTGCGGCTTTGTGAATGGGTCCAGTTTGACTTGGCAACCACAGTTATGCGACGTGGAGACAAATGAAGGCATGTGTGTGTGTTTTTAGACAGTGGTTATAAAGCCTCTGGAATATGGCTTAGTCACAATTAGTCACTTGAAATAATGCCACTTTGGCCTGTCCAGACTACAGAACATTCAAAATGCTTGTTGCTAACTTTATTTACTGTTGTGTACTTTACTTTTAGTGCTGCACTTTTTCCACACTGCTGCCTCAACTTACTGAATGTTTTTTTTCTCATTTTTTGGTATGCACTCACATTGGTCACACACTGGTTCATCCAGCAGTCTTAACATACACGCTCCTTGTGTTTCACCAGTAGTCTGCTACCTCCCCGGACTCCTCTTGGGGTCATTGTGGTATTTAGGGTCAGACAAGAGCTCCAGTCATTCCCTCCCAAGGCACCTCCCCATGTATGTAGGAAGATTTCTAGTTACTATTCGCCACAAACTGCCATGGAAAGCTGAACGGAAAAGCTTGCAGTCGGAAAAATGCGGACTACTATGACTACAAGCATCTCTACTTTTCCCATTCAGATAGAGCTCTTCTGTTAAGAACTTCAAAATTTCCTCCATGTTGCCTAGGGTTACCCCTGGAGGACTTTGATTGGTTGGCTCTATACCCACAAAGCTGGGAGGGAGTTTCCACGTGTCTTGTATGCCGTCTGGATGTGTGTGTGAGTCAGACCGGCGTGCGCGTGTCTCTTTCAGACTCCACACTAGAAGGATACGCACACCGGGAGAATCCACTTTGAGATCAGGGAAGAGCAGATAGAGTTCTTCAAAGAGCGTCTAGATTAAAGGGGGCACTGAGGTAAGGGCTATAGGCTGTTTTATCTAGGCTGGTGCTTTGTTTGTCCTCTTTAATGGATTAGCAGGCTGCATGAATAAAAAGGCACCATTGTGTTTGCTATTGTCAGGTGTTGCAGTATGCTGGTAAGTTGCCTGCACATTTCATGAACTTTGGTATCTTGCATTGCCTTGATGTTCAGAGAGCAGTACTGTAAAGTCAGATAAACAAAATGATTCATATTTACGTTGGCTTTGTCACCACCAGGCAAGTCAGCAAACGTATGCTGTGTAAAGAGTTGTACGCTGCATAAAAGTACTTGAAATGGTGCATAAATCTTTCAGAGGGCTGCCATGTCAGTTTTTGGTCCGGAGCCAGGCGTGGAGCTTCAAAATGTATAATGAAAAAGCCCAAAAGATACTTAACAAGCACTTTGATAGATGTGTGGTAGCTTTGGCTGAATCCGCCACATTTTATTACGGGCTTCACTGTGATTCATACATAAGAGTTCTCCTCATACGCAAACAACCGCGGGACACTTTAAATCTGGTTCATATGACAAAACGCAGTGGGAGATACTGTGGTCCTTAACCCTGGCTCCAACAATATTGTTTTCCTTGCCTTTAGTTACCCTTGTAATTGTTCTCATGGTTTGTTTTGCGTTAGTTTGAACTGCATAAGCAAGTGTGTGTGGCCATACGAAGCATCGAGGTCACAGGGGTCCAGACCTCAGTATTTTTCACATACATTTATTATTATATTTATTGTAATGACCACAATCCAGAGAACGTTTAATAAATATTGGATGCTTCCCCTTTAAGAGACTTTTTGTCACAGTGCCAGAGGAAAGTGATAAGAGACAGGTCTCATGGGCAGTGATTTGACAGAAGGAAGGCATGTGATTGTGTTAACAGCTCCTACAAATAACAAATGAGCTCATACTTCCCAGTTCATAACGCAATAACTCAAAATGTGTAAACCTTCAAGCCACTTTACTGGGATTTGATTATTTGACCTACTCATTTCTCATTTGTTGATTCATAATCTCTAATGGTGTGTCACGCTGCAGCTGAGGAAATGTCACAGCAAGGCCTGGCTGGATTAACCCTTTCTCATATTCTCTATCATACAGCATATATATAAGCCCAATCAGAAATATTCTGGCTAACATCTAACATTTGACTTTGTGCATTGAGACAACTAGATATGCACAATGTTTATTGCATTGTTGAGTTCAGGTAATTGCTAGGCATTTCAATTGGGGCTACACACAACACACACTATGCACTATAAAATAGCAACAGGACAACAGGACTAAATACACTTTGCCATGGTAAAGATTTAATTGGGTTATATAAAAACACACAGCTGTATATTACCTTCTACTTACAAACTACTACTTTTGATTTACTCTCTGATTGGCAGAGCATGCCTAATATTTTTTTTTTCCTCAGATTTAGACATAGCTGTGTTGTCATTTGCCATATATGGTGTAGAACCGATTTATTTCATGGTGCTGACTTAGTAGTTTCTCAAGTTTATGTTCAATTATGTGTGACATGTACAAGACCCATGTCTGCTGCTACCCCTTATCCTAAAACCAGGTCTGTGAGTCTTTCTGCACACCTCTGCTACCTGTATTTATTCAGCATCAAGGCGTGGCTCACTCCTTGAAGTTACCCTGCACCAGACGTTTTAAAGACACACAGAGCTCCAGACTAAACACTGGTCTCTCCTTGGGTGTGACCCTTGGGGCGTCCCGAGAAGAATGCCAGGTCATGGGGGCGTGTAGAGGAAGGCCATGGTGCCCGCAGTCCCTTGGCCTGTGAGCAGATGGCCTGTAGGAAGCCTTTTTGGATGAGAAAACAGTGGACCAAAGAGGAAGAGGGAGGGGAGGGCTCGTGGGTTAAAGGAAGACTTGTTTTGTTGTTCACACAAATCGCTGCACACAATGCACCGTTTCAACTGGCAGCAGAAGGCAAGCGTGTGTGTATGTGTGTTGTTGTGTGTTTCCCCCTAAGCTTTTCATATTCTGAATCAACTCTGTGACAGAAGTGCCAGTAGTAGTGCTAAAAGAAAGAAGTCAGTGTGACAAGTTAGACAGCGTGCTTTAGGACGGCTTCTTGTGTAGTGTGCAGCTGGAGTTTTCCGTGAGGAAGCCTTTTTGTTACTTGGGATATTGTCTTAGTTGATGTTTTGTGATTGATAGCATTGGAATTGGAAGAATAAACCACATTTAGTTGAAACATTTTGTACTGGACTATTCAGTGTTTTCTCTCTGGGTTTTAACTCCTTCCTGACAGTTGTTTGGCCTAATCCTCTGATCAGCTCGCAGACACAGATCAAGTTCATCATCTCCAGCCAAGTTTCCATAATACATTTTCACGCTCACATTATGAACCAGTTTTAAATAATAGAGGAATCAAATTTGGCATGTCTTTGAGATGTACACCATCTTGCCATGTACTTGAACTTCACAAACCCCCAGCGTCATATGGAATGGCTCAGATTGTCATTGATCCACTAATCAGAAGGTTGGTAGTTTGATTCCTCTCTCCAACCAGCTCACACTGCTGTTGTATCCTTGGGCAAGACATTTGCTCTCTCACCATTTAGTCAGCAAGTATACTGTTCTATCTTACCTCACTGTCAAGGTGCATCCAAGCCACGGAGATAAACTCTTAATGCTGCCAATCGTTTAATCCCCATAAGGTTAGGGCTTTTGACAGAGGACTGTTTATACTGTAACCTTACACATTCTGTACATGCGCTGGGAGGCTTAGCTAGCTCACATTCTGACAGGCTTCCTGGAGTGTCTGTTACATGCATGTAAGTGGGTTATATCCCAACACAGACATCTGGAAAGTCACACTAGTTTACACAAGATGCCCTTATCTGTGTCTGGGGCCAGTCCTGGTTTTCCCTCTTGCACACCAGAAGGTTTAAAAAAAGAGGCCAGTATTTCTTCCAAAGTTTAAAAATAAACGGCTAGCTCTGATCAAAGGCGACGTCATTTACTTGCGGTGGAGGTGGAAAAATGCAACTAATGCTTGGGTTGGAGAGCTCATTCAGGGAGTGGAGCTGAAGACGTAGCACTAGGGTGGCACCAGTATTCTGTAATCTGCTGTTTTGGGATGAGGAGGGTAGTGAAACAAGACTTACCAAGATTAAGGACGTTTTGGATAATTTGGTGCATCATTTTGGATAACTTTTTGTCTGTTGTATAAAATGCTGAATGAGCTGTTTTCAAAATGTATGACCCCAGTAATGTGCACTCACCCGTCACCAAACACTGTGCTTTGGTAAATGAAGAGGATTACATAGTCTTTAAGTGGCACACCTGTTATTAAACTCCGAAGTGATTACTGGAGCTGAATTACTGTGTGGTGTGTGTAGAACACGTACAGTGGCACTAAGATGGGATCTCCTTGTTCTTTGTGTTTCAGATGAGCCAGACAACTGAAGTATATTTTTTGAAATGAGGTGGATAGAAGAGGCGTCCACATAGGAGCTCTACAGGTGACAAGACTACAGGTGAGGTAAGTGATGTGTCTTTTTGAATTTTAAAATAAATGTTCTCTTTACAATTTTGGACTTTACATCATAGTTGTTTCCTGTTGTGTTTTGTAGTGATTTTCTGTGTGTTCTGTTATCTGTTGCATATTCAGAACTATGACTATGGATTACCACAAATATTTTGCTTCATTGTGATTTTGACCAGAATGAAACCTTGATCCTATGTTTGACCACTGGTTTAGATGCATCTTTATTCTATTGAAAGACAAAACTGGTAGAGATGTAGTGTTGACCCATAGTCAGTGGGTCTCAAACACTGGCTCTGGATCCTAAAAGTGTTTTTTTCAAAGAGGTCTAAAGAACTTTGCAAAATTGTCTAATTTAACACTAATATGCTTTAGATACACCCCTGAATCAATAATATTGTCCTTAATCTTCTATGGATGACATTTCAGAGAGCATCCTGTAAATTCCAGTTAAAGTATTACATAATCCCAGCCTGCGTTGTACTGTATTAAGAAGTGTTGTCTTTCCCAGGCAGCAGCGCATTATATCCCCAACACTGACAGTTTTTGTGCGTGTGGTCATGGCTCCCCATCGCTAATCCCCAATGTGTTGTTAGCCGCCTGGAAGTGATTTTGCATTGTCCTGAGCTTTGTCACACATAACAACCAGAACAGTATAAAGCAGCCTTCCCATGTCACTTGACTTCACTGTAGAAAGAAAGAATGAATGCAGTAAATTTGGGTTGGAGTACAGCTTAGTCCTTAAAGACCAAGTGCTATGGAATCATTTATTACTTAGCTATTTTAGAGACATAATAAAGACGCCGGACCTACTGCTGTTTGGAAAGGGAAACAGTAAAGTCAATAGTGTTACGGTTTATGAGTAATGGGTTAATTTTATACCCATGATGAGCTGGCATTATGTCATACCATATAATTAATTTTATTGCCTTATGTGTGGTAGAGAGGTTCCAACATGGTGACCAATAAGACTGGGTGACATGAGCAAAAAAAAAAAAATATGTTTACTTGTATCATGGTAATTGGAAAATGATTGTCATAACATTGCCCAGCTCTACCAATATGTAATTTTCTGTTTTTTTTCAGGAAGTGATGGGTAATTCCGAGAGCCAGTACAGCATCCAGGGCCCTAAAGGCACCAGCTTTGTCTTTCCTGGGAAACACAAGCCATACTCCCTCAAACCGCGCTCAGCCAAAGACGATACTCTGTCTCCTCATTCCTGGTGGAAGAGTGCTCCGGTGGGCTCTGGTTATAAAGCCAGATGTGTTGGTCGTGGTTGCTTGTCGCCCCCCAAAAGTCGGCAACCTTACTCTGCCCGCCACTACGATTATGTCACCAAGAGAGGTAGTCCTAGCTGGCACCGCTCATCTGCATGTGGCATCCGGAAGCGGCATCTTTCGGACGACTGCAAAGATAATCCGTACGGGGCAGATCTTAATCCCAGTGCCTTAAATGGAGATGAGATTGAAGAGGAGCAAAGTAGTCCTAGAGTAGTCATTAAAAAAGATGGTAGTCTCAGAGTGGAGTTTACTAATACTTCAGGAAACCCACTTGTTCTTGATGGTGCCAATGGTCCAGTGCAACTCCTCAAGTTCTCCCCTAACACGGAGCCACCTTCCACTCCCAATTCAGGTGGTCCAGATAGCATTCATAGTGGTCCACCCCCTGCCTCTACCTCCTCCACAGCCCGGACAAGTAAGGGGAGTTCTCTTAGCTCTGATGGTTCATGGTATGACTCTCCATGGGGGCCTAGTACAGAACTATGTGAAGCTGAACAACCTTCTAGCAGAACCCTTGAGCACTCCCCTGTCGACCAATTAGATGCCTTCATTGAGCAACCTCCTATGGCCATCTCAGATCTTTACAGAGAACCTACAATTGCAGTCACCTTCCCTACAGCTAGTAACCTAACATCTCAGATAGACCAGCGACCACAGCGAGCATCCTTCGCTTCAGTTGTGGATGTGCCTTTGGAGGAAGAGTGTGCCGAATCCAGGCAGTACTCTTCATACACGCTGCCTTGCCGTAGACCTAAAGCCCACACCTTAAGTGAAGGGCTTGAGCAGCAATACCAAGAACAGCAACAGGAGCAACCCGAACCAGAATTTGGGTTTTACAAAAAGGACTCTATCAAAAATCGCATCAGGCGCTTCAGTGACTGGACGGGTAGCCTCAGTCGCAAGAAAAGGAAGTCTCAGGTAAGATATCAGTTCAGCCTATTGCCGACAGGATCAGTCAATAGGCTTTAAGTAAATCTTTATTGTTTACAGGCTTCATGCAGCAATCTTACTTCATTGGTATGTACTACACTCTGTCATTAGATTACTAGGGCATTGCTGGCTTAACACTCCTTTGCAGTGGCTGTCCTTTTAGATATGGCTTGTGCATCTTTTTCAATTTGTTACTAGTCTTATGAAACTGCACAGATTCACATGCCTATTTCCTGCCTTTATAGGTTTATTTAATTGAGTAGCACTGTAGTTTCCTGGCATAGCTTTGACACTAAGGCCCTATGGTTCTCTTAACAGCACCCCGCACCAGCTGTCTGAGCTTAGGTCACAGCAGGGCAGCACAAAATGAAATATGTATTTTTTTCTAAATTTTTTTGTTAGCTGTGTTTGTGAGATAGAAATGGATTTTGCAGGCTACAAACTGCCTTATAAAAAGTCAGGTGGGAGTGGGACAGACTTGATGTAGAACATTTGTTTAAACTGTGGCTGAACTCCTCTGTATTCAAGGCTCGAAAACAACCGTCTGATTAATTCAATTTGCCTTTTCTTGTAAAAATTTAAGATGGGTTTTTGTTAGTGCCATGGGGATAGCTGTAAGCCGTTCAGAGAAGATGTTGGAATGAAACTACAAATCCCAGCTGAAGACTTAACTAAACTCCTTTTGCTATGTTAATGAATGACATTATAGATACTCTGGCTTTTGTTTAGGGCAGATTTACTGGGCTGACCCCTCAGTTTTGAGAGAGTTAATCTGCTTAAGGATTGCTGCTCAGTCAGTTGTGCCCACCAACAGACTAAAGGGCAGGGATGAACAATGAGTATGTGGTCCTAATAGACAGCAAGTAATGCATAGTTTTAATGGCATATACATGAACAGTTTCTGTCTTCATTTAAATTGTGATATGGCTTTCACTTAACATCGGTAATGTCCACCACTAAATCAATGCTAATAATCTATGGCCATAGCCAAGAGGGCAGAATGTGTTTTTTCAGTATTAACATGTGTGTTTTTCTGTAATATACAGTACAGACCAAAGGTTTGGACACACCTTCAGTTTTCTTTCTTTTCATGACTATTGACATTGTAGATTCACACTGAAGGCATCCAAACTATGAATTAACACATGTGGAAATATGTACTTAACAAAAAAGTGTCAAACAACTGAAAATACGCCTTATATTCTAGGTTCTTCAAAGTAGCCACCTTTTGCTCTGATTACTGCTTTGCACACACTCTGCATTCTCTTGATGAGCTTCAAGAGGTAGTCACCTGAAATGGTCTTCACTTCACAGGTGTGCCCTGTCAAGGGTTAATAAGTGGGATTTCATGCCTTTTCATAGTCATGAAAACTCATTGAATGAATGAGGTGTGTCCAAGCTTTTGGTCTGTACTGTGTATATATATATATATATGTGTGTATACACCAGTGCAGGTATAAGTGGAACATAGTGACAATGGCAATGATGATGATAATAAAGGTTCTGTACCTGCCACAGGCCACCTGGATGATCTTTGACCCCCAGAGTTCTGCAACAAGCTGAGGTCGAAGTTCATCTCTGAGTGAGTTGTGTCCGAGCTGCCCCAGTCGCCCCTCACCAAACGTCAGCACTGCCCCGTCCTACACAGTATTGTACAATGTATCAATGGCACTGAGAGGGACAGTACAACAACTGCAGTTGCTGTATACTTCTTCACATTGTACTAGGTTTGTGTACTAGGTACTGTACAGATACTCTGTTGACAGTAAATCCTAAATGGCTAGTTTTCCACTGGACTTGAGTCTGACCTTAGTTAAAACAGCAACGTGTCTGTGTCCACAGGAGATGTGATAGATCTTCTTCATGTTGAGATGGTGAAGAGGAGTTGGAGTGTGTCTGTCTGCAGAGGGCACACTGTGAGCTCATGTGGCACACCTATACTTATATAGTTCTAGTATTAGCGCAGTACCTGAGGTATCTCCCAGACCCAGTTGTCCACAGCAGTTGCGGCCCCAGCTGAACACAGCTCCAGACACAGTGAGACAGAAGCTGCTGTCTCCTCCAGCACACACCTCCACCAGGGGGAGCTCTCTCACACTCTTCAGAGGCTGAGGGGAGGAGGACCCAGTCCTGCTCTGTCCATGTCCCAGCTGACCCCTAGAGCCCTCGCCCCAGGTGAACACCTGACCATCTGACAGAGGAACATTACTATCATAGTTCTGGATGAATCTATCGTTAAACAATTGAGGTCCTTTCACAGTTCATTCTCATTAACATATTCTATAATCATATAAACAGTCACTGTACATAAATGTACCCTACAGGCCTGTTCTAATCCACTTACCTTTAGTCAGAGCAATTGAATGCTGACTTCCACAGGACACCTGGGATACAGACACACTTCGAAGGCATTCATATGTCCTGAAAGAGTATGTGAATGTAGTTAATAAGAATGGGTCTACCTAATAAAGTGGCCAGTATATTGTCTGACTAAGTAATGTCATGTATATCGTTAACCTTGGATGAGGTTGGGTGATGTCCACACAGATGACCTGTCCTTTATTGGACAACACTATGACGTTATTATCAGAGCAGCTCACCGCTCGGACCTGCTCCTTCAACTGCACACACTCTGAAACACACACACATAGGCTATAGGACTTCAAGAATTCTACCTAGAACACCTTACTACAAGACCACTGTTAAGACAATTAGTGGCTCCAGTCCCAAACATGCTCCCCATCCCCGCAAAGTAGAAGTAGTTGTAAGTCATAGTATATGGACTAAACCTACTGGTCTAAAATTGTGACACTAAGTATAATCTTGGTCTACTCTTATCTGTAAACTGAAACTAATACATGTAATGTGATTTTAATAAAGAATTATGTTTATTTTAATATGAAATTGTATATCTATGAATTAGGCAAACGTTTTCTTCAGAGTTTTTTGTTTATGTTGCCATGAATCTCAATTTACAAATGTATGCTAGTGGATACATCTGAAATACTGTGATTTAAAAAAAATACACTATGTTGTCAAGTAACGTAAACATAGATTTAAAGTGTACTTAAGTAAAGTAACTAAGTATTTTTACATTCCACAATAGTCCCTACTCACTCTGTTTGGCTGGGTGTCTCGTGCCGTCCTGTCCCTGGTGCGCGCGGATGATGAAAGCGTGTCCGTTGGTTTTAATGAATGCGAGCGCGCGGAGCCCCACAGACAGGTCCATGACCAGAGGGTGAACGTCCACAAACACCGCTCCATCCTCGGTGTGGTCAGACACATATGAGCCGTCCTTTAACCTGAAGCCCCGCGCACACTGCTCTCCCCAACAGAACATGTCCCAGTAGGTCTACGACTAAATACGACTACAGGCTACACGCTCGGTTGTTTACATCTGTCAGCTGAGGCACAGACGAAACCAATAAAGACCCTAGAAAACAAAACTTAGGCTAGGTCTGAAACGAAACTGTGACTGAACGAATGGAAAACGAAACCTAAAAGTCATCCGTAGTTATTTTCTCGATTATAGCCTACTCACTTAAAATTCAAAAGTACCATGCTTTCAAGTAATTAGGTTACTACGTCAGAAACGAAACTGCGACTGAACGTAAGAATAGAAAAGAAAACCAATATTCGTAAATAGTCTATAGCTTATCTTTATAATATTACTGTGGAAATATGTAATATTAGGGACTTTCAATGTAACATCAGACGTAGGCTATCATTAATTATTAATTGTGCAGTAATCAGACAAATAATACTATTATTATTATTATTACTATTGTTATTAATTTAAATATATCTATAAACTAAAACGTACACATGCGTAACAAAAAAGAAATGTAGGTCTACTCAAGTAAGAGTACTATTACTATAAAATAATATAAATTTAAACATTATTTGCACAAATGTTTTTATCATACCTAACATTACTCACTGGAGGAATGAGTTAAATCAGGATTTACACACAATCTCCTTGTGACAGGAAAAAACTCTGGCAAACTTGCTTCTTTTTTGGTTAAGTTTAATTTACTTTAATAATTCATTTACTTAAAAGCACTTTATATGATGAGGCCCCTTTTCTTTTTTGTGTGCAATTCTAAACTATGACTGTATGGTACCTTATTTATTATGTTTCCATATTGTATAATATTAATTATGGTAATGATAATAATAATAATAATAATAATTGTGTGCAGTTCTCTTTTCCCACCTCTGGGGCCGCTGCTGTGCTGTCCCCAGTGCGTGCGTGACCGGCGTCTATAAACTTCCGGTGACAGATCCGGCAGTTCTCTTCCGCCGCTGTCCGGATTCAACATGGTGGGTATCCCGTGAATATCCTTCCATTGCTCTGCAATCCTCTCCCATCCTGTCTCTGGGTTTATCCGAGAGCGTTAGCGAGTGACAGGCTGCAGGCTAAAGTCACATATAGACCATAAAGTGGAGTTTTGGTGAATAAAAATAATCACTATACGTAAACTCGGGCTACCGGTGCGCGTAGCCTGCCGGATCTGTTCACATGCAACTTTGTCATTATTTGACCAAATTAAAAGGCAATACAATGTACTTTTAAATCGTCTTGTTTTTACATAGTCTGTGATGCCCTTAAATAAGCAGTGTGTTTCCTTAAAGTAGTCTTCTAAGGTAGTTTCATGTTTTAAAACCCACACTGGTAGTGAAATAAAGTCTCTGCTAAAGAGAAATTGATCAATTATCAAAGTGTTGCTGTTGTCAATCTTAGCATCTGTGGCTGTCCTAGTCTTTGCCTTGGTCATCTGTTGATGACTTGGTATGCAAAGTTCTGGGCTATATTCCCTTGTATGAACTTGCAACATATGTGACACATACTGAGGTCAATATTCAGTTTGAGAGACTGACTGAGGCAAGGCCACAACATCTGATGCAGTCCACATTTAATACTGGTTTCGAGTCTGTTTAGTCTTGGATTTTTCCTACTTATATCCTGGTTTAACTGTCTGGTTAGAAAAAAAAGTCTGTGACCAATGTTACTCTAAGCCAATGTCCCCTTGTCTTGTGGGAGCCAATAGCTTTTGAGCACATGTGAGGGCGCATCTTAATAGAAATCCGAAAGTTAGTGATTTTTAGATGGAATTTGTGTAAAATAATTTAATATAATTATATAATGTTGCCACAGTGGTATTTCAGCATATCATGAAAGTTGGGTATTAAAATATAATAATTCTGTAAAATCACACTAAATGGTCAAACTTTTTGTGACTTTCACCGAAATGTGTACTACTTGTTTCCTTATTAAAGGGGCGCGTTAGGACAAAGACGGTAAAGAAGGCCGCCAGGGTGATCATTGAGAAGTACTACACCCGTCTGGGCAATGACTTCCACGTCAACAAGAGGGTGTGTGAGGAGATTGCCATCATCCCCAGCAAACCACTGCGCAACAAGATCGCAGGGTGAGCCCAAGCTAAACTCTCATTACACTGAATGTGTGGCTGTATATCGAATAAGCACAATATGAGGAAAAAATTACAATATCAGTAGTTTTGTGAGATTTTGATTCACATTCAATTAAACTGGTTCTTTATTTACAATTTAGTTAAAATGGCCTCAAAATTTTAGCCCAATCTAGAACTAAAACACATCTTTAATTGGCAGCATATTTTCAAGTCTATAATATTTTTAAAAATGTTAAGGTCTATATCTGTTATATTGTGATATATTTAGACATAGATCTTGTATTTGCTGGTATTGTTATGCAGCCCTAGTTTGGTGATGCTTTTCAGTTGAAATAATTTTTACATGGCCTATATACTACTATAGCCTTTTCAGTGCTCACACAGTCATAATCTATATCATTTACATTTTCAACAGATTTTGTCATAAATTGTCATAGCTGTCGACTTTGAATAGTGTTTATTTTTAGATCTGAGTTGTTACATTTCTGTAAGCCAGGTCTAGGAAAACCTAATGATGAAATATTATTGGTCCTTTCATTCTAATGCTCTTAATTGACATTACATGTGAATGCCTGTTTGGTGC
The DNA here is from genome assembly GCA_036025475.1 of Philypnodon macrostomus. Lineage (NCBI taxonomy): Eukaryota > Metazoa > Chordata > Actinopteri > Gobiiformes > Eleotridae > Philypnodon > Philypnodon macrostomus. The sequence goes on along the minus strand of JAVQKC010195231.1, from coordinate 1,771 downwards.
TGTAGTTTACCTTTTTGATATTGATGATTTCCAGCTACGTGACACACCTGATGAAGCGTATCCAGCGTGGTCCAGTCAGAGGCATCTCCATCAAACTCCAGGAGGAGGAGCGTGAGAGGAGGGACAACTACGTCCCAGAGGTAGGCTCAAACACACACAAGCTGTGGAGCAGGGATCAGTGTGGACTCTACGAATTTTGTGAATATGACTTAACTGGTTTAGTCTTGATTTTAGTCCAGCTCTACAATTTGATGTGTAGCTAGTGTAGGTTCCCCTGAAGAGCCTCACACATGATGGTGATGGTTTAGCCCTTGTTTAATGCTAATACTTTGCTTTAGCCCTGGTTTAGGCACATTTAGACAGTGGCTCGGTTGGTAGAATGGTATCCTGTTATGGGTTTCTTTTGGCAAGACACTTAACCCACCTCGTCTGTGTGGTGGGCATTTGATAGAGAAGTGGTAGGCGTGCTATGGCTCAAGCGCCCTCGTCAGTCTGACCGAGGACAACTGTGGTTACAAAAGTTTACTACAATAGTACAGATCAAAAATAGTATCTTTTCAAAGATACTTGAATTAAAAAAATAATGTATTTAATGTGAGACCGTATGATACAGAATCTTGCTGATTTAAATGTATGAAATTATATTTATACATTTTGTCTTGTACTGTTTTGAGTCATGTTTAATGTTGAAGTATTATTTACAACCAAGTACTTTTTTTCCAAACCCACTGTAGTGTGACCACATTGTCAAAAAGAAAAAAACCATTCTCTGAGGTGACCCATTTCACTCACCAAAAGTCTCTTGTATCTGTTTTCTGGACAAACATGTTCTGAGTGTTTTAGTTTGGACACCCCTGCTCTAAAATTGGTACTTTTGTTACATTTCACCACTGCTTACAGATTAAATGTATGAAAAATGTTTTGTTTATGATGCAAGTAGAACCAGGTGATTCTTCTCCCTGGTGACTAGTCTTTATTGTGAGGTGGAACTAAACCTTGGTTTTTCTTCAGATCTCGGCCCTGGACCAGGAGCTTATCGAGGTGGACCCAGACACAAAGGAGATGCTCAAGATGATGGTACGTGCAACATATTCTCTTCACATTTGTAAATTTGTTAATGCTCTATTGGTATACATTATTTGTATGCATTTTCTTTGTACATTAATTTTTCATATACTTAGAGACTAAACAATAATAGACTGGTGGTTTTATAAAACAACTTCCACTTATAAACACTTTTTTAAATATTTGGGTGTGGATGTGTTTTAACTCTTTTGAATTTGACAGTGTAAAAATGCATATGCATGTATAAAAAAGAGGTATAGAATAATTCTGAGCAACATTCTAGTTAGAACGTTAACAGGAACGTTAAATAAACAATGTGAAGTACATTTACTAATGTTTCCTGACAAGAAGCTAAAACTAGCGTGATTCTACTAATACTAGTAGAATATATACTAATTTCTCCATTGGACATATAATGGTCTTGCCTCCATTCTAGAATTTAAAACATTCTCTTTACAAACTTTTAAAAGGTTTTTACTTTTCTATTTTATACATTTTTGACGATATTATGGAATCACGTCGGTGTTCGTCCGCAGATCCTAGCTGTGAACACGATAACTCAAAACGAATTGCCGGATCAGTTTTAACTGTTGCACACAGGTACATATCATGAAGATGCAGAACTGGATTGAGTTTGGTACATCTTTGATTAATGACAATTAAGTAATTCACTAATTAATGTTTTGATGCACTTTTATTGAGCCAA
>JAVQKC010195228.1:0-29933 GCA_036025475.1 Philypnodon macrostomus | reverse complement strand
AACCACATGATAGAGGGATCCACTCCCAGGACGGACAGGCTGTAGATGTGTCCAGGACTGATGGATGAGGTCCTTGTGCTGCGAGAGCTCAATATGTGTGTATGGATGCAGCAGGTTTATGGGGACATCCAAGTAAATGAGGTGATGCAGCAGGTTTGGTTGGGGGTTGGGGATCCAGTCAGATTTATACAGTCCATATCATTATTATTGTGACATTTTTCTTGTACCTCTCAGAATATTACTCAACTTATTATTTGATTATTATTTTTATGATAAAACACAAACAAATAATGTGCATCCTATCAATAAATACCATTAGTATTTATTAATGATCAAAGATGAATAAAATAATCTGTATAATATGATCAGATTGATTTTTTAAATAAATGTATAAAAAAAAAATTACTATTTATATTATTATTATTATTATTATTATTATCATTATTATTATGGGGGTTGTGGGTTTGAATCTTGGATCTCTCTTCAAGTACTTGACTTTCTTCTCCTACCCAAAGCAATGCATGTGTAAGGTGAACTGGTAAATCCCATGGTGAACGGTCTGTCTCTTTGTCAGCTCTGTAACTAACAATGTCCAGAGTGTACCCCACCAAAGGCCCATAGTTGCTGGGATAGGCTCCAATCCACCCTGTAAAGGAATACTGAACAAACTGCCCTAAAATAAAGCCACAGTGAACAAAGTAAATTTACTTTATAGACATTTTATTATACTCAGAAGATGTGATTAGTATTGGCTGAACTTATGCAGGCTAAAACACTAGAGAAGCCACTTTGACACTTTTATTGTGCATGATATGGGTTTTGCATTAATAGAAAACGCTGAAACGTAACACTAATAGGAAAGCCGTTTCATTGCAGCATTCACCACAAATACTCCTGTTCATTTTCCGATAATACATTCAACTTCGAGGTTATACTGTTCCATATGGAGACATGTGAGTGCCTCATTTAAGAGAGAGAATTTCAAATGAATGTAATACATCACATACAGTCCACATGCAACAATGAGCAGATCCATTACTCTGTCAGCAGCAGTAGAGGCGGCCAGGACAAACTCAGAAACATATCCTTCTCCACAATAATCAGTGTATGCAAAAGCACCTTATGAACACCTGTGCAGATGTTAAAGGCACGAACCAGGAAATAAGTCACAAATTCTACATTAAAATAATTAGAATTTCTTCAACAGATGTTTGAACTCATCAGCATGTTTTATAGGCTGCTTCCAGTATATTCATCAGGTGGAAGTGAAGGCATCATCCACTTTATGCAGATACACTTTGGATGTCTTTGTGAATGTCTTAATGTTTTTGTAATATCAGCCTGTCCAGTGGATTGCTGGCAATTTACTTTTTTTCTTAATAGTTATAATATATCAATAGTGGCTGTATGTTCCTAAAAAACACATTGTAAATAGGAAAACTGTGGCACAGATTTTTCACTAGTTTAAAATGTCACAAAGCTGCTTGCATCAAAATATCCTTGTGTTCTGGTTTTATGGAGAACTGTCATCGTACCATTTATGTAATGTTCAACACATCAGACATCATAACCTGAAAATGTAATCTCTATGTAGTCTCAATGACATCACTCATAATGTGGTTCGAGCCCCTCTTCAGGTACATTGCCAGGATTTAGCAAGCCCCAAATAATACTTTCAAAACTTTTTGGTTATTGGGCTACTATTTAGTAACAGCCCAGACAGCATCAGATATGTAATAAACATTCACTTATAATGGTCAAATAATTTGCATTTAATAGGTGCTATATAACCTAGTTATAACAAAATCATTGCACTGAATAGGAATTAAATTGTGTAAACAATGTTGAACTCTCAAATCATGGCAATCTACAAGATCAGTCTGGAAAAATACATGAATTCACATAATTAAATTCTAGGGTGATTAATTTGATTTGATCATTTTCCTCTAGGGATGAGAGAGGCTTTGCAGTTGCATTCTTGTGAAAATGTCATCACAAATAGCTCAAATAGAATATTGTTTCTTTTGCATCTGCTATATCTCCTGAGTGGCACTCATCTGACACCCCGACTGTGCTGGCAGCAGGTGTCCTCACATGGCCCTGATGCCCCTGATGCCCCTGATGCCTCTCTGACTTATTAAATGGCAAAGGTCTGAAGTGTCCAGTGTCAGTAGATGCCCAACTGCATGATGACTTTATGTATACGTCTAAGCTTACTGTAAATAACACACCCATATTATTAATACATATTATTTTGCTCATTTATGTTATGTTATCTATGTATGTTCTATTGTGCATAAAATCTAACTACCTACCCTACCAAGTGAGTTTCTATTTCTATTTGTATGTCATTTTATGGCTGTTTTGCAGTATTTTTAGATCAGCATGTTGAGGTCATTTTTGTCATTCCAGTAACTGTATCTCTAGAGTGCTATTTTCATTGTTATGTCATCATGAAAACAAAGCCACTGTTCACATTTGATTCACTGACTTGAAGGAAAGTCACAAGCTTCAACAATTACAGTAAAAACCATTCAACATTTCCAGAGTGTGTTGAGTACGAGGTGTTTAATTTCCTGTTTCGGACATTGGTTTATAAAATATGTCAACTTTATGTGACGATGCAGAAAGGTGCCGTTGTCTGTCAGCAACACTTCAAGCCAAGTCAACACAACCATGTCAAGGGCTTTGATAGTTACAATGCCCTGTGACCAAAATATGAAGGGAACTTAACATATGCATGATTCATGTGGTAAGACTTACAGAGAACAGAGAACATGGATTGCTGTACTTGTGAATTACTGAGTCATGAATGGATTTTGAAATGTATGTCAAATGGTCAAACAGCATGAAGCAAGAATTGTCAAAATGCGAAAAAAATATTTATTCAAGTAACTTTAAGTCATTTTCATTTTACACAGTGCTGCCTTCTCAGTAGAGTTTCTAAATTATAGTTAACCTTTACTTTTAAAGGAAGTATAAAGTATTTCTTGAACTCAATTGCAAAATGAGTCTAACTAGTATTGGTGGTTGTTCAGATTAAAGGGGATAAATACAGGATTTTCAGCCAAAAAATCCATGTTGTGATGTTCAAAATTGGCTCTGTTTGGTCCTCCGTGGTGCCTCAGTAAACATATTTTATGGATTGCTTTGTAACCGGCTATCTCCAGAGATAGTGGTGCGCCGGAGCAGGCTGAAGTTTACTTTAGACCGGAGCTTAAGCGAACAGTACAGGGTTATATGAGGTGCGGGCAGTCTCTACTTTTCTCTTTGTTTAGGTAAAGTTATCAATCAGCACGTCTCATCTTTGTTATGAGGGTAAGTTAGTAAGTCAGGTGGCTTCTGATCCACGGGGCCTCGGTCTTTGATACGGAGTCTCGGTCTGTGGTGAGGCTCGCGGCCGGGTCCGGAGTGTGGAGTCTGGCACCGGTAACACTGCTTCAAAAATACTAGCTCAGTAGCGCTGATACAGAAATAAAACAACCTCTTGAGACATAGAAAAGACAGACTTATGTCCACAGCATGTTTATGAAGTGATCTTCAACAAAATGCAGCTGATATGTCCACAGGTCCCAGTCTGAACCCCTCAATGCCCATACAACAATAAATGTCAAATATCTACAGTTTTCCCATCTGTTTCTTGGCTCCAGATTGCATTAGAGATGCACTAATATAAACATTTAGTGTGTAGTAAAAATAACAAGTAAAACATCTCTATACTGTAGGCCAATAGCAGTATGAGTCAACCTTGTGAATATCGGCCCATACCAATGTTGAACAATGTCAGTGTGCCCCAGGGCAGCTGTGGCTATAAGTAGATTACCACCCCTGGATGTGACTGAGGAGTGAATGAATAATGCAATATGTAAAGCGTCTTTGAGTCTTGAGAAAAGGGCTATATAAAACTGATGCATTATTATTATTATTATTATGTAGTCTCATGTTGTATTCTTCCTTCTTCTCCTCCTCCTCCTCCTCCACACCTCTCCCCTTTGTCTATCCCACCCCTGCTACATTTCATTGCCTGGACTCCCACTGAATGGAAAACAGCTGTCCCCGGGACTGCCCAGAGCACATTATGCCCAAGTTTTCAATGAATTCCCATCCAGCTCTCTCCTCCTCCTCTGTCCAGTGAGCTCCCCTGCTCCCTGTCCTGGTGCAAGGTGGGGCCATGCAGCTGAAACAAAAGAAAAACAGCTTGTATGAGAACATGTTTCTCACCCACATATGGTACTATCCTTCTCCTCCATCCTTTTTTCTGTGAATTTCTTTCCCAACCCAACTCCCTGGTGATCATCCGGTGTTATGGCTGGTTCTCGGTTTTGACAGGTTGAAAAATGTGGAGATATAATGCAGCTGAGCTATACAGACAGGTATTCCTACAGTTAAGTAACGTGTCAGACTTATTTCGATACTTAAATTCCATCAGATGCCGGGGAGTCAACAGAGGTCAGTTCATGGAGAAGACAAAAACATTTAGAAAGGCACGAGTTGGCGTTTTAAGAGCCAAGGCAATTAGAGGATAGGCACATTCTCATAAAAGGCTTTGGAGAAAAAAGGAATGACAGCTCACAATGATAAGAAACACTGATAGAAGAAGGAAATGGACTTCTGGACCAACTTATGTGAAAAGCACTTAGCTGGTCTGTTGGCCAATGGATAAAAATAGGGTTTTAGATCCACACTACTGACCATATACTGTACATACAAAATCTGAAAACTAAAGAAGGAGAAAAAAGTCAATTATAAAAGATTTAACACTCTGAACACGGCCCTGAAAGAGTCACACATGTGGGTTGTGTAGCTTCTCATAGTAAACAAATTCACTAGAGTGTGAAGTAGTCGAAGCAGGTGAGAGCCCACAGAAGTAGGCTACTGAGCAGAGGAAGTGTTGCACAGAGGCCTGGTGATAAACTGGGTGTATATTGTGGGCAGCACATGTGTTTGTGTGTGTATGCCAGTGCAATTTCCTGCAGCACATTGACTAACATGTGGGCACCTGCCCTGACAAATCCGCCCATCCTGTTTCTCTCTGCTTACATAATGCACATTTATACTCTTCTTCTGCATATATTTTATCAAGAGGCTCACTGAAATACATATGAAATATTAATGTAAGAAATACAGTACAAAAAGAGAATACATGCTTTTGGGATCAAGTTATTGCATCAATGAGGCAACAGAATGGTTAGTGTTCCAGCCTTTCAGTAAGGAAGTTGTGCTTTCAATTATTGGGGTGGCTGACAACAGTTCCTCTGGGTGAAGTCTACATGTAGTTTCTCTCCAGCTTCTATACACAGCTTCATTCACTGACTCTATGGCCCATAGTGAATTAATATGCTAGTTAATAGTTGTCTGCCAGTGTATGTTTAAGTGTCTAGGGTGCACCCCGCCTAATACCCATAGTAGAAAAGAGACATTGCTTAGTTTGTACTGTCTTAATAGAAGCAGATAAGTAGTTCATGAATTAGTCATTTACTGATCCCCACAATAATCTAAGCAGGGACTTTACATAAATCCCTCACTCCCACCTCAGGGGAGTGCAGCGGCCAGACAAGCCTGGACACAGCAGCTTGGCCTGAGCAGTGACACACACACATACACTACCAGGCAACCCAAACAGGTAATAATGAGATCTTTATCTAAGGGGGAAAAACTGAAGAAAGCGGACTTTAAAGAACAGGCCTGAAGGGAAAGGTTTGACAAACTAATGAGCTGGCATGAAAACAATTGCAGTTCAGAAGGTGATCTACTAAAGCTCATGAACCAACCGTGTGCTCAAATAGGAGAGGACCTTTATTTTAATGAGCATTACTTCATCTCATGTGTTGGCAGTGTGGTTAACTTTGTAAAAGACAAAATGTGTGAAGGTGAGACTATCGGATCTACTGACTAGACTATTGTGTTTGGTGACAGTTTGTTAGCCAAATGCTTACTGAGTCCCGGTGTGTGTTGAACGGTGGAAGTCAGTGAACTATTAAGAACAGCGTGTCCATTACCTTCTAAGTATGGAGTTACCCACTTAAAAGCAATCCATTAGTAAGCTTGACAAGAGTAATAAATTTCAAAGTGCTTCATCACTTTCACTTTGTGTGTGTGTGGTTGTGAAAAAACTCTCAGGGGGAATAAAGGTCCTTATATATCTGACAATATAGAGAATAATAATAATAATAATTTATGTGTGCAACGTCTTGTGACAGTTGCTAAAAGAGATAAAAACAACTTCAGTTCGCCAAGATATCCCTACGCCCAAACTCAAAGAACCAAAATAATTCTCATGTAAGTCAAATGTCAGCATTCATCTCTTTCATCCAGCAACTATGGGCCTTAGGTGGGCCAGCAGCCATATAAACAACAATTCAAGCTTACTATCATTCCATTTAGAGTCACCAATGATCCTAATATATGCACGTCTTTGGAAGATGGGGAGAAATCAGGGAACCTAGAGACAACCTAACACAGAGGACATGCCGACTCCATCCAGAAAGATTATGGTGGACTTGAGGAAATCACAAATACAGTATTAATGGTATGAGTAGAAAATACTTATAAAATCTAAATACATTTCAAAGTTAGTGAAAGAATGTGTCTGCTCTTCTGCACAACTGGCCTTGAGAGGTTCTAGTTGTGTGTTTGGGGAATTCAGAAGACAACATGTGTGTGTCATCCAGCTGTAGATAGGACCCCATTAGTCCCAATGGCAGGCCCGCTGTTTACAATAAAAGTAAACATGACGAGGAAAAGATGAGCTGGCTTCATCTTTAGTCGCCTGATAAAACCCTCCCAATGTCTGGAGGACCAGGCCTCTCTATGCCACATGTGTATATGAATGTGTATGAAGTGGACTTTGCCCTAGTATCTCTTGAGAAGGCTGTTTGGATAGCACTCATGTGTTTTACTGGCATCACTGCGGCTTCCTGTGCCAGCTGCAGCTTGTCTGGCTCCTGCTCTGCTTCTCCCGGTTGGTTGGGGTCATCTTTCATTCCCACGATCACATATTAAAGAGTGACTCTCAGTGAGCAGTAAGCAAAGTGTCACTGTTAGTTGTAAATATTGTTAATGGCTTCACATTAAGTGCAGTTGTAATGTATATAGTCTGAGCAATATCATTTGAATCATTTTTGTATTTAGAAAGTAGAGGCAAATCAAATTCTAGCCAGCAGTTATGAATGTCTAGGCAAGTGCTTTTTCATAGCCTGAATTCATACCATATAACCTGTTACCACACTTTTTTTTTTTTGTGGTGAGTCTTTTTTGGCTCGATGACATATAAGACTAGTACCTTTCCATGCAATACATTTGAATGATTTTTCATTGATTTATGTGAAGACTAAAAATGGTTCAGACCAATGTATCAGCCAATAATAAAGATTCAAATTACATACCCAAACAACACATTAATACAAACTTATGTTATCAGCAACATATGCACCATAGGGTCCAACCAGTGGATTGGACCAGTGGAAGACATACAAGATGGTTACAGAAACCAGCTTGCTGTACATGGTAAGGCCAATACACCAAGTTGCATAGATGGACACCACAAGAAGAAAGTGCACATCTTCAGCCAATTCTGCCCCAGATTATTGGCAGCGGCCCGACTGTCTGTGCTCAGAGTCACGTCGCGAGGAGAGAAAGAGCCAGAGGAGCGGGGTAGGAAGGAGGAGGAGGCTGTAGGGGGCACAGGGAGCAGGACACAGGATGTGGAGAAAGATGAAGAACCAGCACAGACAATGTGATGCACTGGGGCTGCACATAGAGGAAGGAGGGGGCAGGGGAGAGGGAGGCTGAGGAGGAATGCTAAAGTTTAGGAGACAGCAGCAGGGAGAAGGCAGGGTGTGTGCATCTGGCATCAGGGGCCAGGGAAAGATAGCGTGGGCCATGCTGGCTGGCCGGACATGTGTGTTTGTGTTTGATTGAAGAGGGATGTGAGAGAGACCGCTCACTGGCTCAGCTTTATTGGATCTCTGCCATGAAGACCAGAGATGGGTTCTATAACTCCCAGGCACACATTCATTCAGATAGTGGGTAATAAAAGACGGGCGTGAATGGAGAATTCAAGGTAAAAGATGAGAAAATAACAGTACAGTCAAAAAAGGGTTGCCGTACTTACAAATTGTGCAGTAATTATTCAAACGAAAAATCTTTCATTGTCTCAATTTACCTATTAGATCAGTCAACTACATATATGTGCATTCAAATCACATGGACTGTTTCACATTTGGAGATGGTGTATTTTTTTCATTAGTTTATTGCAAAAGAAATGCATCAATCAGCTTTAATTCACATATTCTAGTTTGATTTTGAAAGTGTATCCGTGTGAAATAGTCCATGGGAGTTGAATGCATTTTTAGTTGGACTGAGTTTACTTTAGTAAACTGAGACTATGAACGATTCTTTTGTGTGAATGTTTTTTAGTGAAGATGATCATATCTTGTCCGACCAGTAAGAAAATAACAAAAACAATGCACTCTGAATGAACACTATTCACTAAAATGAAAGGATCTCCAATATTCTAGAAAGTACTATTAGCTTCATCAAACTACTAACATAAACAAGCACACTGTCAGACTGGCATTAAAGGTGTAGTCCGAAAGTTTGTTAAAATAAAAAAAAAATGTTAATGTTAATTGTTAATTTAAAAAATGCTTTATCTGACCCTGTTCTACGATGTTAATATCTGTCTAATTGTTATTTTACTTAAGTCCCTCCCCTGGCGGCAACAGCAACATCAGATCAGACCTATTTTACGTCATAGATCAGGGTCACATTTTTTTTATTTTAGAAAATTTACAGCCTACACTTTTAAGTCAAAGAAGGCAATATCATATTACATTTATATCTGGCCAAGTCCATGAATAGCCTCTAATTTCTTTCAACCAGTATTTATTTGGCGTCAAGAACTAAATCTTATACATCCACAAGCTTCAAGAAAAACAGAGGCACTGAAACTAATGAGCTGTGTGATAGGCTTTGACACACAATATCAGATGATAACACAAGTCTGTTTTGACCAGGAACGCTTCAGGAAAAATGACATGCTTCAAGGTTACAGACACACATGAAAACAGGATGGACCTAGATCACCTCCATGACTTCTGTTTGTGTGCTACTGTACACAGGCATGCCCTGAGAGCGTGGCAGCAGGATGAGACCCTGATAGGCACAACTGAGTGACGCAAACTATCACAAAAGATACTCAAAACTCTATTTAAAGAATCAAGATATATTATGGTCAATTTCTCTATGTGCATGTAACTATGACAGACAAATACAAGCAAATCAAAATGCAGTTTTTGCTAAAAAAAAAAAGTAGCATTTGTAGATTTTAAAACTTAATTGCAATATATATGAATAATATAGGATCTAATACAATTGCCTCCCAGCATTAGAGATTGTGGGTTTGATCATTGGGCCGACCAACTACAATCTTTATGGGTGTAGTCTGTATATCCTCCCTGTGTTACCGTGGGTTCTCTCCGGCTACTCCAGCTTCCTTCCAGCAGCCCAAAGACATGCATGTGTTAGAAGAATTGCCCCTATAGGGAAACAATTTCTCGGCCCTGCCTAAGGCCCATAGTATCTGGGATATGCTCCAGTCACCTCTGACCCCTAATGAAAAGAAGCGGAAGAAGATGAAAGAATGAATAAACAAAAACACAAATATTGAATCATGGTATCACTGGTCAGCCTGTCTATTGGCCTGAAATGAACATTCAGTTTATTCCCCCTCGTATAGAGCTTTTATGCCAGTTTCTTTTGTTTCATGACTATAGGTTCAGTACTTGTTATCAACCAAACTATTTACTTACATAACATACTGAGTTACCAGGTCAGTCAGAGTGGGGCAGGCAGATGCAAACGTGTCTACTGACCTCTCATACTCATGGTTGCTACGGCATATTTCTGTGCCAAGCCTGCTGTTTGAGAACCACTTCCTGTCAATGTGTCGCTATTGCCATGAAGTCACCTTGTAATGTTCTCAATATGTGTCTCTTCCTTATAGGGCTCCAGGGGCCAGATGAACTCCTGACACACAGGTACCTATGGGGAGAGACAGGGTGGCACTCGGAGTGCGTCTGTGTGTGTAGGCGGAGGGTGGGATGAGGAGGCACAGGGGTCCATTGTTTCAAGCTGGAAGCCACAAGTGTTGGGAGGGACTGGGAATGTCAAGAGGAGGCTAAATTTAGAGCTTCACGACACAACTATTCCAAATATTCTTACGTGTACCTGGTTTGCACACGTAGACACTTTATGACCTCATTCACTTTGAGGAATTACATCATGAAGCAGTAGCTGGACTTTAAACGGATGGGGCAGAACCAATCTACACTTACAAACCATAGAAAACAACAGTCATCTGAATATGGAAAATACACTAAAGTCTACATTTAAGTGTGTGAACTGTGAATATTTGTTTAAATCCATATTACATATCTTTTGTCCACTAGGAGGCGCTAATAATTATTGTTATGGATAATTGCACATTTATGGACCAAAAAATGTAATCTGCAAATGTAAATAGAACAATGTTTAGTGTTACATGCGTCTTTTCTGCGGTAGGTGCTAAATACTTTCACTTTCATGTAAGCGTGCCGTGCTGATCAGAACTTACATGACACATTTCTTTAGATATGGGCTGCACTCTGGTGAACAGATGTCTTTTATAGAGTTGATTGGTGGCTAAAGAGTCCCAAATGACAAAGAGGCAGTGTTATTAGGTGAAATCTTCTGGTGGTTCTTTAATATATAGTCACTATCCAAAGCTGACAAAGAGTTAAATCTTCATGTTCAGAGTACTCATGTTTGGGTCATTTCCTGCTGACTGTACGGCCCTGACCTGCTGCTGGGGATCAAGCCACACAAGCACACAAGAACACAAGCACGCACACGCACACGCACACGCATACACTGGTCTAACACTAACCTACACATCCTCTCAGACAGTGACACCCCCTCAGAGGTCACCAGTATCTTACCCCCAGAGAACATTTTAGAGGAACATTTCAGCAGTCAATTTGTTAGGATATAAGGGATTATCTTATCTGTTTAGCCAATTCATTTATCTTTAAGACAAAGTTTAAGTGGAGATGCAATTTAATAGTTTGACCATAGAAAGCACTTTTTCCTCTACAGTATGTTTAATAACAGACTTTTACAGTACACAGAGAAACCAGATTGCAGATCGGTCATTACATCAGAACTATGTGTCCCATATCCTCTTTCAAACAGGTGTAAGACAACATCTTCTCAAAATAGAAGGACATTTTTAGAAACTTTACATCATTGTCTGATCATCTGTGTATATTGTCTGGATGGGTGAACGCATGCAAGCATCTGGTTTATTCATTACTGGGTTGATGGGACGATGTTGACCCTATACGAGGTATGGCTCTGAAACGTGTTCAATGTGTTTCCATTGCACCAGTGCGATATCACTGGTAAGTGTATGGGATCTGGCTGAGATACCATCAGCAATAGGAACCTGATGTGAGATTGATATTTATTATACCATTATCGTCAAACATATTAAAATGAATCCAACTTTCAGTGTTTTATTTATTTATTTATTTCATTTAAAATTAAAATAACAAGCAGACGTGTGTACATGACATTACTATAACTCGAATGAAAAGGAGCAGAGAGAAGAATATATCTTATATTTTCTTCCCCTTTTTAACAAAATTATTTACTTTTCACATTCTGTTTAACAAAAAAAAAATCTGTTTGAGAAAAATATTTACTTTTCAATAATACCACTAAGCTGTGGCTTATAGCCATCAAATTGTTTTTAGAGAACTTAAATGCATTCTATAAAAACAGATGAAGGAGGCAAAGAGAGAGATGTATAATTGATTAATTGATTTTATTTAAATAAAAGAAAATACTGAATCAACCATAGGTGTAATTCTTAGTCTTTCATAATGAATTGTTAATTTAAAAAAAAACAACCATTTAAAAGCAGACAATAAGGATGAGTTCTGTAAATGTAAGACCACATAGGCCCTAATGTGCATCTGTCCATGTGCATACGCAAGTGTATGTATGTGTGTATTTTGTGGGTGTGTGACATACAGGCGTGTAATCAGAACCAAATGTCTGAGAGTGTGAGCGCATGGTTTCTCTCCCCCATCTCTAATCAGACAGCCCCCTGGAGTACGGCGTTAGTGCGGACTCAGGGCTTAGAGCCTTGAGCTGCTCCATAAATCAGATCCTGCCCACTGAGTAACCTGGATACATGCAGACTCCACTGACTGACCCAAGGAGCTGAGAGAGGTTACAGACTAGATGAGTTACCCTGGAGTTGTTTTAATATAACAATAAAATGAAGTCTTCTGGGTAGTCTTTATAGTTACAATGATTCCAATTTTTATATTTTATGGAAACAAAACAGTTCCTAATGATAAATGACTTATTTTGCACTTTCCATGGCCTCAAGGCTATCTCAGAGTCCATTATTCATTGCTCATAGTCACACACTGGTGGTGGTAAACAACTTTCATAGCCACAGCTGCCCTGGAGCAGAATGATGAAGATGTGTCAGCTATGCAGCACCTTCAATCTCTCTGACCACCATCAAGAGCACATTCATACATTCAAGCAAGGTGTGTAATGTGTCCTGCCCAAAGACACAATGACAATAGTTGGAGATTGAACCACCAACCTTCTGATGAGAGGACAACCTGCTCTACTTCCTAAACCTCTGCTGCCCCATTTATTATCTGATATAGCCATGATCTGAGTAGGTGGTCCATAATGATAAAGCCAGGCTCGATATAAAGGGGAATAATGGCTGCAACACAATCCTCTCACATTTACCAGTCAAATTATACATTCCATTCATATCTTATATCCCCCATCCTTTTATTCCCACAGTTTCAATACCTATTACCCCGCAGGAGGCGGCCTATCCTGGTCTTTTATCGCTCCTCTACCTTCGCACTCTCCATCTCACATCTGGCCAGGCAGCTGGGGCTGGCCTGAGTTCATTGGGGTGGGAAGGTGTATAAAGAGGAGGGGGCTATCCCATCATTGCCTGTTTTTTGACGGAGGCTATCAATTGCAAAGCCCAGGGCACTGTAAAAGAAAAATCACATTTGACAAAAAATAGTTGTGGATATATTTTTTTTATTTCTCTCAGTCTATCTATCACAATGTCTCCTTGTGCTACACTGTAAAATCTGGACAAATCGTCAAATAATTGTGTGAATGTGTAAATGAATGTGACGCTTCATGTAGTATGTCAGCCTTGTGACTAACTGGCAATTGTCCAGGGTATACCCTAACAGGACCCATAGTTGCTGAGTTGCTGACCTCTGACAGTAATATGCAAAAATAAAATTCACAGTCTTTCTTTTTTTTTGCCACATCAGAAAACATTCTACTTGGTGTAACTTCAGAGTATGAGTTTTAGTATTGTTAAGGCAGTCCATTTTTGTATTTATTTTAGGTGCACTTTTGCAGTGTATTAAAATGAGTAGCAGCGGTGGGACAGGGTAGTAATGGAGATGGGGTTTTGGGGAGAAGCAGAGGAAGAGGATCAGGGGTGCATGGCAAGGGCAACACAATTCAATATCTGATTTCGACATCTTAAATGCATTAATTTATCTCACACCAGAGACTCTTTAAAGTCAGGGAAGAAAAACCAGGGAGAGTGCACAGGGCGAGGGCACATATGACATTTTCATTGTGGAATTTCATTTCAATTGTTCCTGTGGTCAGTGCATTGCCCATATTGAGATTGCTCATCACGGCCACACAAGCTCCGAGTTGCTAAACGCTCACAGATGCCATTACACACTTATTCACATGACTTGGTTCCTGTCAGGCTTAGCTGAGTTTTCTACAATATGCCAGTCCCAGTATTTGATTTATCTGGCCTTTTTGTACTGCACATTCCTAGTGGTTATACCAGCTATGTACAACTTCAGATGCCAGTTCTTTATTTATGCTACGCTAGAAGTTCATGACCTCCCTGCAAAGTTCACATTGGGACGAGTGCCTTCCTGAACTGGGGTCTCACGTGACTTGCAGCATATGGTAACTCGCGCTGAGATTGGGGGAAAAAATGCTTAATTTTCAGCTCTTTCCAACTCATTTTATGGCCGGTTTAGGAAGAGCCAAACAAACAGCGAAGGATATGGACACATGGTTGGAGATGGGGGCGCGGGGAGGCACAGGGGACAATGCTGCATATTCACAGATAGGAAGAGGATGATGGGAGGGAGCCCAGCATAAAGTACAGTTGATGTGTTTTTGTATGTGCGCATGCTGTCAGGGTACTCGGGAAGGTGAACCCGCGCTGTACAGGAAGCCCCTGATTAGCGCTAACGAGAACTGCAGATCGTATTAATGCAACCACACACCTACACCCCCACCCTCAAACTTCTATCCCTGCGTTCCCTGCTCCTGCCATGTGCACTCTCCGCAGCCGCTGCCAGACATCATAAAGCCATGCACTGCATCGCTGAGACACTCACCAGAGCACCTAGGGGGGCAAGAAAAGGACTCAGCACACAGCTTTCTCTCCTATACGCTAAAATCTGACAAACACATGTGCTGGTGTGGAATCGGACACAGTTACACAGAGGTATATAAGTACAAACATTTACGCACCTAAACAATGTAAAACAAGACAGACCCAAAAGTCAGTAAAATAGACTTAAAGGGGCCCTGCAATGTTACCTTGACCTGTACTGTTAGTTGAACTATGTTATAATGTTTCTTCATCAAAAAAGTAACCAAAGTTTTTCATACATTTTGAGTAATCTATGCTTAGGTGCTGACCATCTCATGAGCTGAAAACATTTGGTTTCATTATTTTGTCTAGATTTGTGAAGAATCACCTTGCTACTACATTTTTCATTGACTGTTATAGTGAAGTGTGTGCGGTCAATAGCGGGAAAAAGTGTCTTGAAGAGACACGCGACTGATCTGATCGTTCTTAGCAGAGAGAAAGCAACAACTCTCAAAACAAAGTCGTCTTCAATTAGTGTAGCATTTTCTAAACAGTAAAACACTGGAGGTAGACAAATACAGTTTTATAAGCTTGTGGGGGAAAGAAGCAGAGAGAGTGTAAATGATAATGAAACTATGATGGCAGCAGAGTGAATGGAAAAGTTCCTGCTGTGGCCCAGTCTTTATTAAATGTTCCTGCAGATGGACGACAGGGCGTTGTGATATTGCAATTGAGACACGGATACCCTCTTCTGTATTCTCTTGACTCCCACCCACACGTTAACATGTGTTTCACATTCAGAGCAGAGATGTGCAAACCAACCTCTCACAGTGACTGGCAGCCCACTCTCTCACACTCTCAGTATAGAGGAAGATAAGCAAGCTTTATGTGCCTCTGTTAACACTGAATCAGCCATTGATCAAAATGTTGAAAAATGTTTGGAAAAGTATAGCAACAGTTCATATATAAGCATTTTATTTTTATGATCTTTCTGTCTTAAGTATAATACAATGGCTTCCACACACAGACAAAAGCATTTTATATTATATTTATATTTGTAGCGCTGATTTTTGGGAAGAAATAAAAACTGAGAAAATAAACAAAAATTATTTGGCAATGCAACAGATGGATTGTAGAAAAAGATATAGTTCATTGAGCCGCTAATCTGCTAAAACACATATTACAGGAAATAATACTCACACTTTGATATTTTATAGTTATTTTTTAATAAATCCATGCACTTTGATGATCTTTCACTACAAGGGGACCAGTAAAGTCAACAATACGTTCATTTCAATAACTGGATTTTTAACAGATTCCTCATTTAAAGAAATAACCCCATCTAGTCTGGAGGTCCCCGGTGGCTGTGAGCACTAACCCTGGTCCATCTGGGTCATCCGCATCCTTAGAAAGACCTACTGTAGAGCCGTTTCACATGTCCAGTATGCATATATGTGTATACCAGCAGGGGTCTGTCACTGTTTGAAGGCAGTGAATGGAGGTCAGGGCAAGTGAGCGGATACGCAGCAGACACACACACAAACAAACGCACATAAAAGAGGCATTTAGATAAAGCACAAGGAAACACATGGCACTATTATGAGTAAACCAGGGCAGTACAAGACAGTCACAAGAAAGTGTCGAAGAATGGACCAACGACGGAGATGAAGCTATAAGGCGGATGGGTGTGTTTGTTGGGATGGGGGTCTATAGTTTACCCAGCTGGAGCACCCCCGAGGTCCCAGACGGACCACTGATGTCACCTGATGTACCCTCCCAAACTCCCCGATTTCCTGTCCCGGTCGCGTGATGTCACAGGCCGGCCTGGGATGTCACGTCCACTCCCTCTGCTGGATGTTCCCCCCTCAAACTGTCCCCTGTCTCAACTCTGCTTCAATCGCTTGGGGTCCAATTGTGTTATGAGACAGTCAATGGAGCACGTACCAAAACAGACAGAGACCACCCAATACACACAAAATGAAGGGCATGTTATGTAGTTATGCAATGTTGACACATATGAGCAGAGGTGGAAAGAGAAAGTAAAGTAAAATGATTTCATCTGAATCATTTTGATAAAGTCTATCCCTATATTTAGTATTTAATGCTGCCTAATCTCGTATTGCCAGGATTAGGTCAAATAAAATTAAGTAAATTACTAAAACTACTGTTAGAAGTGCCATTTACTCAAAGGTTTACCCTAGTAAATGTAAACCATCACTATCAACCTCTGTATTTTAGTTCTGCAATATGGACACACATGAGCCAAATGTATTCAATTTGTAATTAAGGAGATTTAAAGATTTTTAAAAGCCCTGTTGGGGTGTAACTTAAGCCAGAGTCATCAGAGTAGATCCGGTGACCTCAGCCTGTCTAAGTCTCAGACCTTGTAGAGCTAACAGCACAAATCATCTGCATATGGTGGCTTGGGACAGCAGGTGTAGAGGAACTTAGAGGGGCTGTGAGGTTAGTGTCAGTTCATATCACTTATGAACGCTTACAACTCCAGTGTCTCATAAAACACAAATATTCCTAAAAACTCTCATATTTGTAA
The DNA here is from genome assembly GCA_036025475.1 of Philypnodon macrostomus. NCBI lineage: Eukaryota > Metazoa > Chordata > Actinopteri > Gobiiformes > Eleotridae > Philypnodon > Philypnodon macrostomus. The sequence continues at coordinate 12,924 of JAVQKC010195228.1, read as the reverse complement.
GTTGAGTTCAGTAGTGGGAGGAATGAAGTGACAGATTTACAACCTAAAGGAACTGTAAAAAGATTTTGAGTATGTTTAATGGTTAAATAATGAAGTTTCAGTTACACAGAGTATAGAATTTTTTAGCACATAAAGATTTTTTGCAATCTTGTACTGTGCTATGTGAGTCTGTCCTATGTTTTCTTAAAGACATTCGATTTATTAGAGCTGACAGGTTTTGTAATTGTGCTAGTGAGATTGACAGACAAAAAACTGTCTGGTGCACTATGAAATAATGTATTTGCAATTGTATTTGAAACACTAGGTGGGGTCTATATAGTATATTGTAAGAAAACATTAATTGAAGAATGTTGCTGCAGATGTTTTGGTGTGGTTTATGTTCGTGAATCTTTCTGTGATTACAAGGTCTATCAACTGGAGTAAAGTTTAATATCCCCTCTGTCAACACAAAATAACCAAGGTGAAAGGCAAAAGAAAATACTGAACTTTTTCCCTTGTTAGTCAAATGAATAGCTTTTAATGAATCCTTTGACAGTTAGCATCATTTAGAAATATTCTGATGTTGTTTGCAGTGTACCTACATTACATGCTCATTGAAAGTGAACACCCTACACTTCTTCCTTTAGGCCCCTCTCTCCTCTCTCTCCCATATCCTGAACCCACCCTGTCCCCTGCTGGCCACAGTCCTAAATCAAACAGCTTCATGTACACAACTGCTCCTCTTTCTCACACTGTCCCATCAGCCCACACTCAGAACAAACAAAGTGTGAACTCTTCTGTCGGATTAGATTTCAGAGACGCACAAGCGTGTGTGACACACACACACACACACACACGACCTCTGCATGCTGGTCCTTGTGAAAACACACACATCCTTTCACTTTCTTTGATGGACGAGGAAATGCAAACACAAACATATAAACATGAGCTACATCCCTTACGCAGAGGTGGACAGAGAAGACAAAAATTGTACACAAGTATCTTCAAAACAATATTGCTCAAGTAAAAGTAACTAATATGATGTGATCAAACAGCTACTAGAGTAAATGTAACTACCCAGCTCTGTTTCAGGACATGATGTATCTCTTAGCTCCTCCTCCTCTAGCCCTACCCTTGTATGGTCCAACTCAGCCCTACCTGATTGTCTGCTTGTTTTCTCTGGCGGCTCCCCGCTTCCGTTCCCAGGCCGGGAGGTGGTGGTGGTGGTAGCTGGGCCTATACGGTGCATACTTTCCACCTCCGAAGAGCCAGCAGCAGTACCTCATGTCCGAAAGCCCGACAGGAAGCGTTCAAAGACCTCGCAGCTGCCCACCAGAAATGACATTATCCTGGCTCGGGCAAGGAGAAAAAAATGATCCGGGAGGCGATGGGATGAGTGGATGAAAAGTGGGAAACTTAGTGGAGTGTGAAAATTTATGCTCAGATTCACAGCTATCCAAATCTTTACTTTGGCACCCGCTCGACGTTAAGGCCAAAGCGTTCGCACCTCAGAAGTTGTTGATAGAGTATTTTGAACACTGGCATTTGAGGTCTTTTCATCTGGGCTTGCATGGAATGAAAAAAAACACACAAAAATACAATAAAATACACAAAATTGATCACATTGAATTGATGTGATTTTTGACTTCTTCAAGATAGATGCAACAAATTAAGTAGTAGGAAAGAATTGTAATTGCAAATAGGTTCTATATTTTTGTATCTTAGTGTTTTGGACAAAGCTTTGTATGATGGCCTCCCAAAGATAAATTCACTTTCATCCAGATTGTAAGGTTTATTTTTTGTTAATCTGGACATAAATATAAAAATTCACTGAATCGTTGTCATTGCTAAAATATGTTATATGATCGTTTATCACCATCACTGTGTTATTATCTCCTGAATAAATTAACTAATAGTTTAATTTATAGTACTGATACATGTTGTAAATATAGTTATTAAGTATAATATACATAAATCATTTTAAGTTGAACTATTTACTATTTAAATATATGAGCAACAGTTCACACCTTTTCACCTCTCTCTCTGTTGCTCATGTCTGAGTGAACGTGGCTGTGTGATCAGTACAAATGGCTCTCATTATGTGGTAAAACTGTAATTACATGAGCAGTGGTGCCCGCCCACCAGCCTCTTAACTTGTTAGTCTAACAGTTTCAACAGTTTTAGAGTGCATACTTAAGGACACTGCCATTTTTAAGACATAAATTAAATAACTACATTTTCGAAATTTCAAGTTTCTGACATGGGTAACTACTAACCAATTTGCCTTGAAACTGAAACTGTCTGAAAGTCTTTATGTGCACCTTTCTGTTGTGGATGAGATGTGCATCATTAGTATCATTAATGTTGTTATAAAATAGTTCATGTAAAAAGTGACTAGAAAACTTATAACATTAGGGTTACACATTATTGTGAAAATGTATCACTAAAATGAAACCAAAAGCTGCACACCAGAGAGTACAGTGTGGCCAGATGCTGGTGACTGTCATAAGGTTATGACTGTATGCTCTAAAAAATGGTGGTTTGGTTAATGAGACACACATGAGACGTAACATCAATCAATTCATGTATACCGTAATAAAGAAATACAATTTCAACTTGGTGAATAGAAGATATAATAAAAAGATAACATTTTGTAGTTTTCAGACTGACACTGTATATGAATGGGTGAAAAAAGGACATTTCTAGATACCAAACCAGCTTGAACTGATTTGGGGTTCTGTCTGGTATTGTCTTTCTCAGAGGGCGTGAGTGGACTAATCCTGATTGAATTACTCTGTAAACTCAGGAGCTGGGTATCTGGACTGAAGACAGTAAGCTCTGTGTACCCTCCACTCAGGGCAGGAAGCTGCCAGTCTTTCTGAGATTAGGTCTTTTCCTCTTTTCACAGTGCACTCACCACGACCCCATGGCCCGTAACCTTCCTCCCACAAGGTATGGCATACAAACTATGGGCTGAAGAGTGTGCCAGCTGGCCTGGGACACACAAACACCACTAAATCATCCCTCACTAAATGACATTGAGTTCAATTCAAAAACAATATGGCCTTTCTTGGCACAGAGCAGGAATGCTGAAGCGTTCAGCAGACACAACACAGTCACAAATTCATATGTCAATACTTTGTCCATATACAGCTTTACTCAGTATCCCACACCTTACCCTCCTTCAAACAAATTGAGGCAGTCATTTTTTGCTTCTTTCTGACTTTTACGAGGTGTAATATGAAGCACCTGTAGCCACATCGAGGCCAGACAAAAGCCTGTCTGTAAAACCACATCATGACCTAGTCCTACTGAACACACACAGACAGGTACATGCAGTTCAAGAGAAGTGTCATTTTGGCAAACCCTCTGCCAACTGTTACATTTAGTTTTGGACTGACCTTACCTACAATGGCTTTACAAAGTCAAATCAAACATCAACAGCCAACCTGACATCTCTGAGTCCAGTGTATAGCTGTACCTGTTATATCATCAAAAACTGTTAACGTTACAGGTTACGTGGCTAAAATACTAAAGTGCACCTGGTCACTCTAACACCCTCCACAGTTCATAGTGTTAAATGGTGTCTCTCTGTGTGTCTTATTCTATTCAGGCCACAAGTACCACCAGCCACTCAGCTCTGTATAAAAACAAGGGGTCATTAGTGAGAGCACAGGGCTGTAACCTGCACTGCTCTGAGCTTTAGGTCAGCTGCTTTCTATTACCTCCAGCACTGCAGAGCAACAGTGTGTTCCCTCTGTCCAAGACACTAAGTTTGGACACAATCTGATGCTATTGATGACCTTTTGCACTGACTCACTCAAGAGCTTATGAGTCTTAACACACTTAACAAGCTAACCCATGCCTCGGTCACAGCCCCGTGGTCTCCAGGTCCATAATTTTGTAAAATCTCTTACTATAAAATATTGGCACATGCTAGTATTGCTGTAAGTCAACCATGAAGGTGGATTATGTCTGTGGTTTCTTTACCACATGCCTTTAATTCTGTGCAAGCACAATGAGCTCAACATATTGGCCTAATCGAGCTCTCTTTAGTGACAGAAAGAATAAACACAGTAGAAGCAATCTTTGCCCAGGCACCATCATTTCTATCTTGGACCAAAGTGACCTTTCCTGAAAATCAAATTGAAAGCAAAGAGATCAAGTCAAGAAGGTTTTGTTTTTGCTCGTATGGGTTAGTTTATTTGCTGGTGTGTTAGTTGGCTAGTGAGCTAACCCAAAATGGAATCTTAGAAGGAGGAGTCAATACTAATATATTAACTTCCACTGCCAAGATAGTTAAAAACTGGTTACACTTAAGATTTGTGCTTTATTGTTCTGTATAAATTGCATATAATATCTTAGTAATACTTTTTTTAATGAATAATAAAGATCTATGACTGGATCCTTTTCCACCTCACACCTGGTCCCAGGCTTTGTGGTTTCTCTGGGCTTCTGTAGTTATAGTCCTGGGTATTTTAATGGTGTTAATCAAAGACTTATTTTGATCCAGGTCCAGCCCCTCACTGCACATAGACATGTTCAGTCAGTGAGCGAACAGCTGCAAGGCACAGCAGCTCATTGAAATGGAAATGAAGGATGCATCTTCCTCCCATTTCTCTCAGCAGCTCACACAATGGTAATTCCCCAATTCATTTATTTATGTGAATATAGGCCAAAGGAATAGGATGCCATGTCTACTGGATCAGACACTAGTGGGGAGCTTAAAGTGCATTTAAGTTGAAGTTAAATGAATTCTGGACCCATTAGAACGTTAAAGTCTGTGATAAATATTCGATCAAGGGGCATCATGTTACGAAAGATTATCTGTTGTGACCAAATTGAATTACTCTGTTTCAGACAGACCTGTTGCATGTTTAATTCTATGTTTATTAGTTTAAAAGTCGGTTGGCTTTTCTTCCCTTCAATGCTGAGGGCCTTTTTAATCAGACTGACAGTTATGCCCACCCATGTAGAGTTCTCAGTGTACATCCATGTGTGGGTGTGCCATCCAGCAGGCCGGGACCATGCTCAAAATATCTTGGCGGTGTTTGAGAGTTTCCTTAGGCTTTGGAGAGATTGGAGGAGTGAGAGAAGGGTCTGAGCAAACAAACTTAATGACTCAGTATTGATGTTGGTTCAGCCCATGAACAGGTATGGAGCTAAATGGGATTCTAATCCAACATTTCAGAGTTTAACATAATCATTTCAAAGCAGACAGCACACGATTGGGTTGTATTAAATGTTTTAACGACAGCTTCCATCTGGATTCAGCTGTCTTGGTCAAGTAGCTTTCCAACCAAAATGCTATATAACAAAATATAGCTTAGCTTATTCTATATAAACCCAAATTTAGTAACTGACTTTAAACATCTCTCGTGTGTCAGTTTTTATCGCCTTCATGTGGAATTCCTATGGTGAAGTTGGTATTTTTCTTATATGGTCGGGACCATTACAGTACAACACTTGATAGATTAGCGCAATGCTTGGCTAACTATTCTAGATTATTTAATAACAGTGCTTTTAGCTACTTTGATCCTAGCCCTTCAGTAATGGTTTGTTGCGTTTATATTTATCTCTCAGTTCTTATCAAAGTGGCTCATTTGCGCCCAAGTCAGGCATTAACCACAAATGGACTGGCATTTAATCTACAAATTCAACTGGCTTTGGGTAATGTGTACACTTTCTTGTGATGTTTTACTGGAGCCTTGTCTGTCCCAACAGTGCCTTTAAGAAAAGAAATCAACTTGCCCAGACAGAAGAGCACCATGACCAGGACACACATGGGACAGGAGGCAGGAGATGGCAAGATAGATGCTGGGACTGATTTTATAGCTTTTTATTATGCCTTCGCGCAAACAAGAAGAGAAAGTACAGGGTTTGGGCTTTTTAACACATAAAGTTTGAGATTTTGATGATTTATAGGGAAAGGAAGAGAGGCGGGGTGGCGGTGGCAGGGGGGCTTCAACGTGATGCGAACCATTTGGAGAGGAGAAGCGAAGGTTGCCAGCACAGCCTGCTCTGTTTAAACTGGAAAGGAAGTGACCATATATACAGCATGCCAGCAAACTCCCATTTCTCCACTGTCTTTGTCTATCTGCCGCTTCCTTACTCACACAACACTCAAAACACACACACAAGAAGTATACCAGAAGCTGAGATACAAATATGGATGCTCATCTATCTATGGAGGAAAAAACTACACTGTTTAGCGATAGAGGTAGCCAAGTATAAATTCTTGTCAGAATTATTATATCAGCCAGACAATACTACATAATGATGTGCATATTAAAATCCAAATATTAATAAAAAAAAAACAAAAAAAAAACAAATTAAACTATTTTTTAGTTTAATGTATTAAAAGCCAAGTCCAGTAGGAGGGGTTTAGGAATAGCGTCAGATTTTTAAAAAATCAGGTAGTGCAGCTTTAAGTGACCAGAACAATTTTACATAGCCCGTAACTACATCGTATCTACCTCATTAAGTACAATGTAATACACTGTGTAACAACCTGTAATAATGTGTAACTTCATTGTACATACAGAATGGTTAAGGTTAGGGTTAGGTACAATGTAGTCACATGTTATTACAGTTTGTTACACAGTGTATTACATTGTACTTAATGAGGTAGCTACAATGTATTTAGGGGCTATGCCAAATAAAGTGTGACCCAATTTTTCAACTCTTCCCAACTCACTTTTTCACATAAAGAAACACCTGAAGAGGGGGGTATTGCAAAAGTAGGAGTATTTTCTATTAAAATAATGTTACTCAAGTAGAAGTAGAAAGTATGTTCCGTCTTAAAAGTACAGTTTAAAGTATTGATTTAGATACTCAAGCAAATATAAGACTGTAAGAGTAAGAAGCTGAGATATGGCCGTTCTATAGAGGTCAAACTATGGACACTTGGTTTGAGAGTGAGTCTGTTATTCTTTAGATTGTGTTTCTTTACATCACCATCTCTGTTATTATCATTATGACTATTATTACAATCTGAAGGCTGGGGGTATGTGCCAGAAGGACAATGAAACAGGGTAGAAAGGGGCCAAGAATTAAGAGAGTGAAAAATGAAAGAGAGAGAAAAAGAGAGAAGAAGAGAGAAGAAGAGGTCAGTATTTTCCCTCAACACTCGTCCATGACTTAATCTGATTGTGCTCTGCTGAGACCTTCCCAGGAATGAAGATTTGTTGGGACAGACACATCAAGATCTGCAGATGAAAGAGTGTCCTGTGATTGACACAATGACAATACAACTAAAGACAGTTGTCATGATTGATTGTTTAGTTTCAGTAGCACACTTGGAGTCTGTTACATTTTGTCAGATGCCCAAAATTAAAAAAAAAAATCTTTATCTGGCCCTGTTCTATGATGTAAAGTATAGATAATCATCATTATTATTTTACTTTAGTCCCTTCCATTACCTCTACAGCAACATAAAATATGAGTTTGTGGGTTACCATTTTGACCAATAGTGGATGAGTTTTACTTTATTCCCTCCCCCCTGGCCTCTACAGACTACATACAAACTTTACATTATAGAATATTTTTCTTATTTGAGGAAAATGACAGACTACACCTTTAAGGTTTTTGGTGTTCAGTGTTGATGATCTGATTTTGACAGAGTAGCATATTACTCTCCAGGGATTTGAATAACCTCAAACACTCTATGACTATCACACTGCCACAAACAGGGTATGGTGTGTGAAGTGTCTTGCTAAAGTGTGTCCTTTAGCAAGACACTTCACACTTCACGAGAGCAGTATGAACAAGACTTAAAGAATTGAACTGACAACTTTCTGGTTTGTGGGCAACCTGCTCTGACTCATGCCACTGCCTTATAAGTAATACAAATAACATATTTGTACATACAATACATTTTATATATACATTTTTTTGCACTAACATTGAAATTCTGAGGTCATTTTCAACAATACCCATGTTACCTAGATACCACTTTAATGATCTAGATGCACACATGGTTTTAAATTGACATATGGAAACATTAAATCAAATGATTGTGATTAATGTGAAAAATAGCTTTTGCTACCACTGCTTTCATGTTGAGTGGAGGTTATATGGCATGCATTCAACTTCAGGATGAATGAAAGAATCAAGTTAAATGAAAAGAAAATTTCCCTTTGGACATCCATCCAATTGCACAGACATTACATTTAAGTTGTAATACCCATAAATTATCCTTAAAGTGAAAATGGCAGCTTCTCTTGTCTCTATATTTGCCATAGATTAAACCATCTGCACAATAATGGTTTCCAATCAAACTGCGACTGAATTAGTGCTAATAGCCCTTATGCTCATGTTATGAGTTTGTACAAAGCCAACATACAGGCCACCTATTTTGTGGTCTGTTTGATTGAACAGTCTAGACCTCAAAAAACTGGAGCACTGTGGGTGGTGATGTCATCCTACAAAAACACTGTAGACCTAATTGGTTTATGGTCACCTCCAAATTGGCTCCCAGTGGATTTGATTGAAAAGCTAACACAAGTGGAAAGGTTATTTGGTAGTTCAGTGGCTTGAACAACTTCCATACTTCCATTTGAAATTCAGACAGGGAAAAAAAAACATCGGCAGTAGTATTATTGTATGACCAGTCAAAGTAAATCGAAAGACAGACCATAGGAACAAATACACACTATGAAGTAGGAAGGAAATACTTGTAGTGTTTATTTAGACAAAGCCAAAAATAGGTTGCCTACAAGTTTATTTAGATGTAGTTTATTATATAGATTATTATTCAGATTATTGGTTGATCACAAGTCAAATGGTGAATTGGATGGTGCAGTGGTTTTGGGTATTTACTATACGGCTATTTTACGTTGTAGTCAGTATTATTTAAAAAGATGAACACAAACACTGACTATCAAAACGGTTACCCAGGTGTCTAATGATTACGATTAATCAAAATGACTGCCCCTCCCATTAAAATATACATAATCTGTATAACAGTCTCAACACAACTGTTCAGAGTCTGATAGTATACTAAACTTTTACTTTTGAATTGTCTTAACAAAACTGAGGCTGCATGTGCCCTGCCTTCACAAACATCTGCATGTGTGTGTACTGTGAGCTGTTGTGTTGCTGGTGGCTCTGCTTCAGGATTGTGTCGAGACTGTCTGTAATAAATGTGCCCGGGAAAAAGAGCCCATAAAGATATATCACAAACAGGAGGGAGGCAGAACATTGGGAGAGGAACAGGATGGAGCGGAGGGGGCAAGCAGGAGTGGGCTGGGAACAGAGAGAGAGAAGATGCAGAGAAAGAAAAGGATCGATCGGTAAAAGAGAGGGGGCTGCTTTCTCCTGGGTCCTGCTATGTTTCCCATTATGTAAGCCCTGGTCACCGGCAGCATGCCAGCAGGCAAAATAAAAGAGTCTCTCTGGCTTGGCACGGCTTGTATTTTCCTATCCTCGGTGCGGGGTCAGGGAGGGGTCAGGCAGCTGGATGGGGCGCTGGGGGGATTGTGGGGTCTGGGCTGGCCTCCAAAACCCAAAAGGCCCAGGGTTCAAGTACCAGCTGAAAGCAATCAGGGAAATCTGGGAGTGCCACAGCTGCTTGCACAGCGCTGTTCTGTTGCTCCACTCTCTCCATCTTTCTTTAGGTTGCTCTGTCCCACTTTCCAGCACCTCGATAAACGTCTTTAATATGTATAACAGAATACTTGAAGCCATCATATACATAAATACATTTATACATACTGTATGTATGCAAAATGTGTGTGTGGGAGCTTGATTTATAGTATGAATTAATGTCTATTTGTGTTTTCCTTTGGTGCAAAAATGTGTCAGTGCATTCAAGTGGGGTCAATAAAAAGAGAAAAAGAGAAAAAACAATGGCAGCTCTTCTGTCTGCTCTGACCACAGTGAATCTACTGCTGTGTGAGGCTGGATCTGTGTTAGACCGCAGAGCCAAGCATCTTAGTAAATATGCATGTCTGCTGTTGCTGTATTTTACATTAACGTGACTTTGTGTGTATTTTCAAATTCCATTACTTCAGTCAACACTGAATATTTTTGTGCTGTTACTATGCCATGACATGCCAACTTCAGTCATTATTTTAGATAGTGCCATAGAAAAAAAAGAGGCTGAAATCCAAGGTACATTGAATGCAGATGGTGTGCATTTTCCTGCTCTGGTTTCAAGTCTAATCCTTCTCTCAGAGGGCATAATAATGCCAACAAATACAATACCACTCTCCCTGATTACTTCCATCCTTTGGAAAGTTTCTCACTGAATTTGAGTTTTTATTCATGTTCTTTTTTAATTCACAGGACATAGAAGGTCACTGAACATCCGGATCAAACCTAAAATAAAATCACATGTACAACTCGGGGGTACAATTGAGTATAATTGGTAAACTACTTTAGTCAGAGTCTTCATTATTGAGCCTAGCACATTGTCAGAACTGACTACATTGTGCCTGCATCAAAAGAGAACAATTTCATTAAAATGCCTTTTGTATTTTTCAAATATATATATTTTTTTATGTCTAATAAGAGATTTGTAGGTAGACTCACAGGCCACTCTTTTATGGCTATTATCTTCCTTGTGTGCCGGAGATAGTACAGTGCAGGGCCATTAAGCTTTGCATAATGATTATTACAGTCCATGGATCTTTGTTATGTCTTGCTTAATGTGCACAGCAAATTGTCTCCTGGCCTGCAGTGTATCTACAGTATGAGCTGGCACCACTGTCAGGCCCACAGAGAGGATGTGCAGATGATCCAGACTTGTATCTGGACTTAGTCAGTTTATGTTGCCCATTCAGACACCTGTGAGGGAAGAAACGGGGCTAGACATTTTGAACAGCAGTATGACTGAAGGTGGCAAAACACAGGAAGTGATACAGACAGAGGGCCAGCCAGCACACACAAAAAGACTCATAACACATGACACATAAAATACAATGCTACATATGGGCCCATATTCACACATGCTATAGTGTACATACATGACATAGTTTTATTCTGCTGTCAAAGGGTGTCAGGTGTCAGGGATAGAGGAGCATTTTTATGATCAACACAAATTAGCCCATCACTGGCTAAGTCAGCAGACCTCAGCCTCACACACTTTTTGTGAATAAAAAGAATCAATATGTTTGGGAGAGACTTAGGAACTAAACTGTAATACATAGTTTGATAATATAGTAATGAGATCCACCAAACGTCATATTTAGCTAAATTATATAGTTTAGCTCAAGGGTGTATGGTTTAGCTCTGATAACACTGAAAACTGATAACAACTTTGAATGTATTTTTGATCCATCATCAGAAGCTACAAACAGAACTACATTTATTGACATTTTGACAGGATCCCAAATTTCTGAGCAAATGCACATAAATGAGTAGCACGAAAAAATGACCTTCAAACTGTGAGATATGCACTTAAAGTAGCATAAAAGAGGGTATGACAGAATGCACTGTGGGGCATGTGCTGCAGGAGACACCCACATTTGCCTACAGTGACGGAGGACTGTAGGGCTGGCTGTCGTCAGCTTGGCCGAGAGCAGGAAGTGTGCTGGGGATAAGGCGGCCATGTGGCAGGATGTTATGGATTTCTAATTAGAGCAATTCATCTGTCAGCAAGGGCACGCTTTCACTGGAGCTTTCTCGAGCCCTGTTCCTTGCCGGGCCTCTATACTTCACACTCTCAACTTCACCCATACTTACACACACACGCATTCTTCACCGGGGCCAAACGTGAACATGCTCACTCGTCCTGGGAGACCTCAGATCATTATTGGGCCAACAACTTGACTGCAAACTGAATACACCAGAACAAATCATTCAATCAGCACAGCTCACATCAAGCAAACAGTCCAACACAGCCTGAAGGGATCCCTAGAGAGAGACCATTCTTCAGCAGCGTGAAACCATGACTTAGATAAGGGCTGGCCAGTGGGTATGAAACCAGTTTGTAGCTGTGCAAATACAAACTCTATAATGCAGTACTCTGAGGATGGTCTGGAACAGTTTTGTATCCTTTATGCAACAATCCCTTGACAAAGTGATAATGTTATAGTTGGATGTTACAGTGGTCTTATGGCACACAGCAGACAGTGGTCCCAAGGGAGTGCATGCAGCTATTGTGTTTCACCAGATATCCTGCTGCTGCTCTCTTGGTCAGGAGCTCTCATAATTATACAAACAAACAAAGAGGAGGTGTGTGATAGTCCTGACATCTGTGTATGTATCTGTGTCAAATGGATTGCTTAAAGCAATAAAACACGGCATACTTGTGTGCACCTGTGCATACCGTTGACTTGCACATCATTTCATCACCCACACCACAGTTCTCTGAGATATTTTGATTTCTATGTTTTACTTTCTAGATAAGTTAAAGACTATACCAAATGTAGCTTGTACGCTGTTGGTCTCTCAAAAACATATCCGGAGTGTGATTTTGTTAATTTCATGCATGTTAGAGTAATCCTCATTTTGACTTTCCAGAGGTAAAAATTGGCTATCCATAAATGGCCACAACCCAGCCTTCTCCTGGAAGAGCTAACAGCCAGGTTGCTAATTTGGCATTGTGCTGCTCTGTCCAGTGCTGGCGTTTCCTGACGTAGTGAAGTGGGTGTGGTCAATGGGTGACAGAGCAATTGAACATGCAACAGTTCAGAGCTTTTCAGAGAAGAATACAATATATAATACTATATAATTCATCAATTTTATATAGCGCTTCTCACAACTACTCAAAGACGCTTTACATATTTGTATTATTCATTCACTCCAGTCACACCTGGTGGTGGTAAGCTACTTATGTAGCCACAGCTGCCCTGGGGCACTGACGGAAGCGTGGCTGCCAGTTTGCGCCTACGGCTCCTCCGACCACCACCGAACACCAATCACACAACCACATTCATTCATAGGCAATGTGGGTTAAGTGTCTTTCCCAGGGACACAACGACAGTGTGCGCTCGGACGGGG
>JAVQKC010195187.1:0-12956 GCA_036025475.1 Philypnodon macrostomus | reverse complement strand
ATTTCCTGTTTGGTCCTCCAAAGGTTATAAATCAATGTGATAAGAAGTTCTCCATGGTTACTTAAAAACAGGTATCCTGCTGAGTCTGTTGAGGTCAAGAGGTCAGTTACACTACACTAATCAGCAACATAATATGCTTTAACAATGTTTACCTCGACTGGGAGTGAAACACTACAATAGACGAATATACTTGGGGAGGAAATTGCTCCCATAATGAGATGCCACAGATTATATTTTCATTTTGCAACGTTGCTATAGAAGATGATAATGAAAACTTTCACAAAAAATGTATGCCCCCTTAGTGTTTATTCAAATAGATCTCAATCTTTTTATGGAACTAACAATGCTGTACTTTTCCATTAACAAGACAGAGGAGCAGTACTATATGGGCACGTATGATTCTGACGCAGATGAGGTCTAGATGTAGAATGTTTTCTATTAAGATTTATAGTCTTCGTTTGTGGTGACAAGCAGACTACATTCGTTCATCTTTATTTATGACCTAGCACAGCAACAATGGCTTTAAGTGGGGTGCATCTTAGGCAATAGTCAGTTAGTCGCACGTCAACAGCGAGACAGCCATCCAGGATAGTTTGTGCGTATTTTTCAATTGCTTAGTGTGATTTTGAAATACAGCTAATGAAGGGCAAGAAGGCAGACATCCTGAGCATGCATGACCAGGGAAGGATGTGTCAGAGATGTCAGCACTTCCTCAGCCTTCATCACGTACAGTGTGTTACCGGCCCGCTGTTTCTGGCCTGGTTCACTCCCAAAAATTATGCAGTGTTTGCGTAGTTGCTAAATGAATTGCTTGAATATTTACGAGCCTATTGGATTTCTAATGAAGCAGGGACTCCTATAAATCCAGTCTGAAGTTGCCCCTACTGTACATGTTGCACGACCTGAGCCCTTTAAATCTCCTCACAGTTGCTTCCTGCTCTGTTTGCTGTTTACTGTCTCAGAGTATTACAGAGATGAACTTTTCTAGTGGGGGCTTTACAGCTGTTTCCATTTCAGACCTCTGAAGCTTTTTACTCGTACGTCAAGCTCACTTAGTTGGCTAATCTGCACTAATACTCCATGATTTAAAGAGGACGTAGATATGGAGAGCTAACTCCATTACCTCATTCAGACCAAACATGCTAATGAATGCTGCATTAAAACGAAACTCACAATGCTATATTAATCACTAAAAATAATTTACTGTCAGCCAAAGATTCTATTTCAACACAGGACATCCTGATATTTTGGACCCTTTACATACTTGGCCTAGTTACAGCTGGTATTTGGTAGCACAGTACATGCAGTTCATTTGAAACACAACTCCAGAAGTTAGCAATGCCTTCAAACACTAGCTTTTGTCACTACATTTATAGTTATGCTGAAGTGCAGTGCATAACTCAACCATTGTGCAAACCTCGAATGTAAAATAAAGATCCACTTTCCGTGACTTTTCATCAAAAACGTCCTACATTCAGCTGCGGAGCGGAAGTGAAAAATTAGCTTTCCTCTCTGAAATATGTGTGCTTTTGTGCCAAGCAATGAAGAGAGGCAGTGAAGAGAACTAGGGAGCCACATTCAACCGGATTCGGTTTTGTTTTGATTGTTTCTTAAGAAAGTTCCCTTTTTTTATGCAGCTCTCTGAAAAAGTTCTTCCTGCGCATCTGTTAGGAGCTTGTGTTGGAAATGAGAAGGTAAGCCTAGGTCGGTCCTCGTGGGAGCAAACCGCTACAAGCACGATTTGTTGAAATTGGATCCGGGAATTTAAACAGGAGAAGTTGGAATGTCATTACTTTGTTTATTGTACAGTAGACATTAACTCCTTCTGAAGTCAGGGTCATCTCCGGAGTAGCACCATAAAACGAATGCTAAGACATGACTTATTCAGCGGGGATATTAATGTTAAAAGGAGCATGGCTAAATACACATTCGTCATATGAAGGGCCATCTCGGTGAATGTAATCATCAAAATTGCATATGTGCTTTCATGTAATATATATTCAGTGAACATATGGGTGTGCAAAGTGTTAACAGCTGATCCTGGGACATGTGATGGCCCCTGAAACAGTGAAGAAAACTGTTTGGTGTTGTTATTGAGCTAAGGTGCGACCTACTTTTGACCTCTGTGCAGCGTAATTACTGACAACAAGCTGTTGTCTTATCATGATGTCCAGAAAGACTAATCAGCTTACCCTGTCTGTCTGCCCGAGCAGGTGAGCTAAGACGCTGCTTGACAGTTGGCGGAGGTCAGGCTAGTAGTGTCTCAGAGAAATACAACTCTGCTAATTAGCTTTGAACAACACCTACAGATTTGTACACACTATTTAAACCCATGCCCTAATCTTCTGAGAAAAAGCACATCATTATTTGTAAGCAGCATGCAACGTCAGCATCCCACTTTATACTTTCATATTTTTGCTACTCTAGTCTTACGAGGTATTGACACTATGCTCTGATACTTTTAACCAAAAGTACCATGTGTTTCAGGATACTCTGGTCAATTGTATTTTAATATGCAAAATATGAATTTGAATTATATGAATTATGGGCCAGTGTGTGGATTTGTGTTCTGTAGTGAATGAGGACAAATATTCTAACAAATAATTAGTTGATACAAAAGTGCTTTGTAAATGAGTGGATTGAGCATTTACCCCTCAACTAGAAGATTCCTGCAGGAGTGTAGGTCTACTTTTAGCTTTACTACTTCTTTTATAGTATTTATCTTCAAGCTTAAATTGAGCTATGTTTTCCTGCTGAAATTATTTCTGGTCTTATCTGCTTCTCCTCACTTTATACTGCACAATATACAGTACAATGTAAATATTCAGTGTGCTTCTATATGTCATCTCAATGTTATGTGTGAGCTGTGTCATGTCAGCGTCTATGTTTAGGAGAAAAACATGTGAGAAAGGAGCATATAAATCAGAATAGGGTTTTATTCTGAGACAGCTGTGGGATGGTGTAGTGTAGTCATAGCACTAATTTAAGTGTGCTCCCTCTCTAGTTAACATTCATGTGGAAGTGACTTTGCGTCGTGGACCATGGGCTGTCAGGATGATTCAGCAATGCCCCCTCCCAAGGCCTTATCGCCCCCCCTATTCCACATACCAGCACCCATCTTTCCGGGGTGCTTTTACACCATTAGTCCCACATGGGCTCCAGCACGAGGTCCAGAGAGACGCACACAGAGAGGGGAGAGAAAGGGGCAGGCGCTTGGACTCCTGGCATGGCGAGCTTGCCCTGAAAAGGCCACATGCCTCCCTGCGCAATTATGCACTGTGCATAGAAACAGCACCCCCCACCCTTCACACATACACACACAATGCTTTGACCAACTAAAAATGGAAGATGGATGATTTCAGAAAAAGCAGCAGATTTTCCACATTATCGGCCAGGGCGGTTTCATGTGAAAAGGCCGTGTTTTCTAATCGACTTTGCAAAATAGTAAATTAGTGATGAGTTATGTACATGCCCAAGGAGAGAGTTAAGAGAGCCGAGCACATGAGTGGATGTCAGCTGGTTCGCTGCATTAGAGCATGAGATCACCCCCAGATCCGGAAATGCTTTGCACTCATTTATATGGCCTCTTCTCTCTTTTGTATTCACAGGCTACTTCACGGTGTTAGCGGTGGTACTAAGAACAAACAACGATTCCCCCTGGACAGATGAGTTTGACAGTAAGTGTTAATAACCAAATGCCCTTTATTCCAAAATGTTCAACTACAGTTCCTCTGTTTGTCTGTCATATGATGTCAAACACACCTTCTCATGTTCATCTTAGATTCATTTTCCCACAATCCTGTTCTTTGTCCTCCAGAAATCGAATTATCTTGTTTGATTGAGTCTATTTCAACACTAAACCCCAGAATAGAGTGGAAGAAAATCAAGAATGAAGGCCCCAGTTATGTGTACTTTGACAAGAAGGTGTCAGGTAATGCTTCTAAGTGTTATCCATAATCCTCATGTATACGGATTGTATTACTAATGTTAAATATATGCTTCCCTTACAGGTGACTTGGAGAACAGAGCAGTTATCAGAGAACCAGCCACGTTAGTGATCACAAACGCAACGAGATCGGACACGGCCAAATACCGGTGTGAAGTTACTGCCCCCGATGACCAGAAGTCCTTTGATGAGATTTTAATTTACCTCATTGTAAGAGGTATGGTTGTTGAATGTATGCTGTATGTGCTCCCATTTTGTTTGGGCCATTTGATAACACTAGGTCAACATTCTCACAGTACAGGAATGCAAACAAAGTCATTGTCTATGTGAAGTATAGCAGCTGAGTCACAGATAGCCGAGCCACGACAAAACTACCTACAAACGCAACTCAAATACATACAGCTAATCAAAATGCAGGAGGTAGTAACTAGACCCGTAAGACTGCTTATTCTTTTTTAGATTGGCGGCTGCTAACTTTAACATTGTGTTCGGTACTGTTTCCTTTTTAGTACTTAATGTGTTATCTATAGGTCTGTCAATGAATTATCCCTGAGCAGCAGCCAGTACTACCCCAGAAAGTGCCAGGTTTAAAAAGTACTTGATGTTAATTAATAGCCAGTAGCTATGAGAGGGTAACCTGATCACTAAATTGATTTTTCTGTGAATTTTTAATACTATTTAGCAAATGTATACTGTCTGTGGGAGTGTTCCAAACTATCCCAGACCAGGTCCACAGTTACTGAACAGAAAAAACACATTATTGTGCCGTGAGATGAGAGCCCTCGTTCAGTGATTCACTCCCGGGATGATGTAAACTGAAACCGTGCTGTAGGTCGCTTCAACCCTTTGGCATACAGTACATGCAAGGATGCGTTGTGATCAGACCTGCCCAGCTGCAAAGGCGTGTTTGGGGCTATAAGAGGAGCGATCTGAAACCGCATCGCTGCGATTGCCATTCTAAAGAAAGACGGATGTGTGTTTTGGTCGGGGTTTTGGCACGGTCCGAAAATCGTGTACCCATGTAGTCAGAACTGTCAGTCCAGTGAAAGAGAAAGAGTCAGACTGACATTCATAGACTATCATCAGCCTGGCAGCCTCGTGACACACTACTTACTCCAAATGACTGTATAAAGCTTCACATTTTGACTGGTCACTTATTTGGTCTCTACAGTAAAACCAGTGGCGCCAAAATGCAGTGTCCCGAAATCAGTGCCAGTCGGGAAGTCGGCCGAGCTGAGCTGTGTGGAAGAAGAGGGTTTCCCCAAATCTCAATACCAGTGGTTCAAAAACAAGGAGGAGATCCCGGAGGACCCCAAAACCAGCCTCAAGTTCTTCAATTCTTCTTACACGCACAATGCCGACACGGGAACGCTGGTTAGTATCAACATGTGTTTGGACAAGGGCATGCATGAGCGGGGAAGGCGGGGCAGTGGTCTGGCGCCCAGGGGTGGGGTTAGATATTTTGGGGAGACAGTTGATGGTGCGAGATGGTTTAAGCCCACGAGAGGAATCTGCTGCTCCTGTTTGCACATTCCTCAATTACTAATGAACTGTATATAGGAAAGTAAAAGAAGTTCAGCAATAGGCCGAAGATGAATCGATCAGATCCAAAGCACTGTATTATATTCTGTAACATTGCGACATAGAACCAAAAATGCTGTATTAACACCAACCACAAGGGGTCAGCAAAGACACAGATTAATAGTTTTGCTGGATTGTGGAATTTTTAAAAGTTTAAAAAGGCATCTGGACAAGAGTTTTGTTTAGAAGACTCTGGAATATAAGAACTGGGTAGAGCATTTACCTCTGAACTATAGAATTTGAGTCCAAGAAGCAACTATTTTGTCCTGCCATTTCTCAATTCCTTGCTGGTGTTCAAGCATGAGCTATGACTGACATATCCCTTCAGTGCTATGAATGCTCTTAAATCTACCCTCTGGTCTAAAATGCACTTCAAAGCTTCACAATCTTTGTTTTTAAGTAACATGACCAATAGTGCAAACAGTTCAGGTTTATGACGAAAGGATATTCTTTCTACTCCACTTATCTCCTTAGGTTATTTTTAGACCTTCCTACTCCCATGTGGGAAGATGATGCCCACCAAGTGTCCGGTGGAATGTGGCAAATTCTTCTTGGTGGATGTTAGAGAAAAATGGATCTGATTCTTATATTCTCATTCTTTTTATCATGTCATTGCTTTTTATTGAGTTCATTCCAAACACCCCAGGATCGAGCACTCTCCCACACTGAACCCACATTTTTCACCTTTGCTTTACAGAGATTCACTGCAGTCAGAAAAGAAGATGCGGGTGAATATTACTGCAGAGCAAAGAATGATGCGGGCAATGCAGAGTGTCCACCTCAGAAACTAGAAGTCTGTAAGTACATTAAAGACCAGCGTGGCCCAACTCTGTGGATTCAACATGTCTTTATTAATGATATGGTCTTTTTCTGTTTCTCCTCAGATGACGTTGATATGTTGGGGATTATCCTGGGCGTGTTAGTGGTGGTCGTGGTTCTCTTGTGTATAACAGTAGGAATCTGCTGTGCATACAAAAAAGGCTACTTCTCGGGACAGAAACAGGCAGGAAACAAGTAAGGCATCAATTCATATATTTCTGTAGATCTAAACTCAACGTCAGATCTGGCTTAAAATGTGATTTGTTTTTTGTTTTTTAGTTACAAAGTTCCATCTAAAGGAGATGGAGTGGACTATGTCAGAACAGATGATGAGGTATGAGCAAGCTCTAATAAGACTCAAGTATAGTATTAAGACAAATGAATGATGTGCTGTAGGTGATGAAGGAGAGTAAGATGGTTTCCCTACTAAGGTGGTGATGGGGCCGAAGATGGTTGTGGCTAATCTAAAAATGATCTAAATTGATCTAAAAAACAGCTAAATAACAGAAGGCAATTATTGGTTGAGGAGGTACAATGTGATTGCTCAGAGGAAGCCAGCTTAGAGGAAGTGACGGTTACCGGGTTTATAATGTGAATAACTTTACTTTATTTTACAGGGCGATTTCCGGCATAAGTCCTCGTTTGTCATCTGAAAAGGGAGCGTTGAAGAAGGGCAATGTGCCGAGTGAGAGCCGTGACATGTGACTGGCCTCCACGCTGTCTGACCACGGAGCAGACACACTTCACGCTCTGAGCTCTCGGCATTACAGAAATACAACTATTCAAGTTTGCCAAAGGTTACTGAAATTGACAGGACAACATGGAGACACAAGCAAATAGGGATTTATTTGTTTTTATTTTAAGTTATTTTTTTTTTTCTTTGCATGGTTTTCAACGATTCCGAAGTCAAACCCGGACAATAAGTCAATCTATCATTTCTACTGTAAAACCGTTTGCCGTTTGTATGACATTTCTTTTCTACTGGTAAAATTTGTCACACTATTTTTGATGGAATATATTTTAAAATGCCTATAGATAAAGGTTTACTTTTTTAAATATTTGTAAATTACTAACATGTTTTTTTTTCTTTTTCATGATTTTTTTGGCTGTGGATAAAAATGTGTTGAGGTGGTTTGGATTTACACCTTTGCAATGGAAAGATAAAGGGGGGTTCGACAAATGAAAAAGGACTTGTATTAGCATATCAAGATGTTGTTCTTGGTGGGCGGTCTTACATATAGTGTTTCATTTCTCGGCTTCTGGGGATGCCCGGTTCACGTTGTGAGAGACTTCCATGTCAACGTTTGTAGATAGTCTTAGTATGAGGCTTTGATGAGTGCCAGTCAAATGCTGTGAAACACTGTACACAGTCAGTGCTGTGTTTTCTTCATTTAAGTGTCCTTCTGTGCTTGCTGTTGATCTTGTATATATTGAAGTTACTGTCCAGGATACAGTTGTGCTGTCAATATTCAAGTCAGTATTACACTAATATGATATTAATACAGGGTTTGGAAGTTGACCCTCCAGATGAGAATACGTTTGGTACTAAGATCTGAACATTAATGAGTCGCCCAAATTGTTTTGAAACCTAAAAAATACATAATCATATTTCACATCCTCTTATTTGTTTTTGTTTTATTGCATTGGGTTGAACGTTTGTTACCCAGTCGACATAATGAGCCTAGGAAAACAGATTATTTAACTTAAAAGTATTGAAGGTGACATTCCATGTCCCAAGAGCGAGATTCTGTGTCCGGGGGTCTGGTCGCCGAGGCCCGCGCCTTCGACTGCCACCCGATCCACACTGCACCGGCCACTACTTTTCCCATTCCTACAAATTGGACTACTGAAATAACCTCTATTGCTTGTGAATACAAATCCCCATCTCTTCACTCACGCTCCCCTCTCACCCATACATATCTCATTGTTTTCCATGGACTCACTAGGCTGCGCTGACTGCCAGACCCAACCACACCACACTTCACTTTACAGCCCCCATTAACAAGCAGAGTTTCATATTTGTAACTCCCAGCGGTGTTACACAGTCTTGTTTTTGTGGTCTTCAATGAAGCCCGGTGTGGAAGAGGCTGGAAATACTGATTTGGAAACGTGTGGTTATTTATCAATGGTAAAATAGCACAGAAAAATAGCTAATGTGATTTTTGTGAAATCACATAAAAACTAGGCCTATGCTGTCATCCCTGACAGCAGGTGTATATCAGCAAAATGCCCCCTTACGTCTTATGTCACAACTGGCACCTTATTCAGACATTGTGTGATTTCTAAGGGTTTTTATATTGTTATTGAGTATTTAAGAGGCTCTGACCCCAAACCATGACAAACATGGGAAGAGTCTGTTTGACTTTTGGGATTTTGTGAAGGATGTTTTTTGCCAAATTTTGTAAATTTATGTAATGTAACAATAACAATACATCAGTTTTATATAGGCCTAGCACTTTTCTAGCACTTTACAACTGTATTATTTATTCATTCACTCCACAGCTGTCCTGGGGCACCTATAGCCTCTCCTGCCGCCAGCAAACAGCATTCACTCAACCACATTCATATATAGGTACTGTTTCTTGACCAAGGACACAATGACAGTATGCACAGATTGGAAAGGCTTTCAACCCAAAGACTTTCATGTAGTTGAAGTAGTGAATGAATGTTAGAGTATGGGCTCACCAACAAAGCTGCATGTTTTCTGTGAGTCTTCTATGAGAATAAAGATTACAGCAAAAAGGAATATCTCGATTTGTCAAAATTACATGAATTCAGAATATTAATCTTGATTTAAATAGTTTACTAACTCTAAAAATGAATACCTAGATTTTTTTAAATGGCAAGGCAAGGCAAGTTTATTTGTAAAGCACAATTCATACACAAGGCAATTCAAGGTGCTTTACAGAAAAGACAAGATAAAGAACATAATACAATTAAAAACACAACAATCAGGAAGTCGGCCATTTTAAATTGAATTTTGGAGGTCAGGTATATTTGACAGCCTCTAACTTGCACATGCTTTGCCCGATTAGACTCAAACCTGAAATACCTAATTACATCCTGGCCCTGAACACATCTGACTGATATGATGGCAGTTACCTCTATAGCGCCCCCTATAGACTGAAAGAAGAATGTAGTTTTAGGGAAATTTCAAAATTTGGCAAATATATTCTTCACAAACATCCAGACAAATCAAAAAAGTCAAATAGACCCTTCCCATTTTTGTCATGGTTTGGAGGCGGTGCCTCTTAATTTCTCGTTAACAATAATAAAACTCTTAGAAAACACACAATGTCTGATTAAGGTGCCCGTTGTTGAGTGTAGCAGACGTATGGGGCAGATGTATGGGGCAAACGTATGGGTCCATTTTCGCCGATATACACCTTGCTGTTGGGGACGACAGCACAGGCCTAGATTAGGTTTTTGAGGTTCTGGCAATGTGTTGTAATAGGCTCCAGTATTATTGTGCCTTCTTTCATCATGGTAGGCAAGCGTCTGCTGTCAGGTTCAGGGGTAGTAGTCCGCAATGATGGGCCTGAGTTTCGAGATCTTTGATTTATGATCTCTAGTTCAACTGCAAAGGAAGCATGATCTCTTGGTCTAGTTGTCTTATCTAAAGGGGCACTTGGCTCAGGTGCATGCCTTTCTCTTCTAGAATGCATTGAGATCATGTCCTCTCCCCCTTGGCAGTAGTGAGTGACAGGGGGATGATGGGTTTGTTGTGCAGCTGATCTTCCCATTATGTGTGAAAGGATAGGGGCCAACATCGTTTGCAGGTGTCTTGTTTGTTGATTTAGATTTTCCAACAAGGCTTGTAACCATTTGGGAGCTGCTGTAGCGTCTTGTAGTTCCTCAGTCAGTGCTCTTATTGTGAAAGGAGTAGACCGGAAGTTGTGCTGCAACTTGACTACTGTTTTCTTAAGCACAATCTCTTATCTTTTCACACTCTTTAAATTGTTAGTTAGCTAAGGATGCGTGTGGATATAGTCTTTTTACTTGGATTCACTCACAGAAGTTTTGCAAAAGGTCCCATTTCTGACACCAGTTGTCGTGCTTTACCTTCCGGTGGGATGGAGGTGCGTGGGCATTGGAGAGATACACGACAAACGATCTTCTTTTACGAACTTTACTTGACTCCAGTAACAGGTTAGTTTACAATTAACTCTTTGGCCGCGTTTTGTGCCTCAAATTCACAATTTCATTTGGCAGGCCCTGGAGGCACTCGACAAGGTAGCTGCACGCTCCTATTGTTTTTGGTTTGGATTAACTTATATAATAATATTAGCTGCAGCAATTGCAACATAGTTGAGTTAGGGGTGGATTGTCTTTGGCATTTTGTTCAGGATCCTGATAGTATGGTAAGTTTACATTACATTATACTTATTGTAAACTTCAGTTAGGAGGCCACTGGTAAACTCATTTGCTAGAGAGTCCCTAGTTTCCTTTCCCAGGCCATTAAGCACTCTTGTTCTGGAGGATGGGAACTTCCTTCCTTAATCCAATTCTGTCACTTCTAAGGCCACAATGCTGAAGTGTACTGGCCTGATGCAGATGGGCTAGCCAGATGCCAATTAACAAGACATTTAGGAAAAGATGACATCACATCTGCATATGACCAACCAATGGGAGAAGACACAGGGGTTAATAAATTCAGTCCAGACTTTAGATCGGGAGGTCACTCTCAGAACGGTGTTTGACTGGGCTGAGCGGGGCTTCCATGATCATGACAACTATACGTGTGTAATCTATCTGTGAACCTGTAATAAATCCTCTTTGATGTGAACTGGACAAATCCTGGTAGTTATTTTTACCATTCAATCTTCACCATTCGAACTTGGACAAGTAAGAGTTACATCTCAGAGACGGCAGAGCAGAATCTTACAACTCTTACAAATTGGTGACTTGTAGTTGAAGTTACTGGGACTTAGTCGCCTGGTTGATTGAGGGTCCCACGCACCAGAGGCTATTGTGTCTGGTTGAGGGAGCGCCCCTTCAACTAGGTTAACTGTGGTGAGTATGGCGGCCGCGCTGGGACCGGCAGTGGTTTGTAACTGTTGTGTTGCGGCGCGGATGCACGGCCCGCCCAGATCTGGCCTGGTTGATTGAGGGCTGCACGCACCAGAGACTGTTGTGTTTGGTTGAGGGAGCGCCCCTTCAGCTAGGTTGGCTGTGGTTGAATGTGGCAGCTGCGCCGGGACCAGCAGTGGCAGTGATCGCGTTTGGAAGTTTGTAACTGTTGTGTTGTGGCGCGGGTGTACGGCCCGCCCAGATCCGGCCTGGTTGATTGAGGGACTCACCATCTGCAGGAGGGATCATGGGGGGCCGGTGATGTGTGGATCGGGTGGTGGTCGAGGGCGGGAGCCTCGGCGACCAGATCCCCGGACACAGAATCTCGTTCATGGGACATAGAATGTCACCTCACTGGGAGGGAAGGAGCCTGAGCTTGTGCGGGAGGTTGAGAGGTACTGGCTAGAGATAGTCGGGCTCACCTCTACGCATAGCTTGGGCTCTGGAACCCAGCTACTTGAGAAGGGCTGGACTCTTTTCTACTCTGGAGTTGCCCACGGTGAGAGGTGGCGGGCTGGTGTGGGATTGCTTATAGCTCCCCAGCTCCGCCCCCATGTGTTGGAGATTTCCCCGGTGAATGAGAGAGTCACCTCCCTGCGCCTCTGGGTCGGGGAGAGGTCTCTCACTATTGTCTCGACCTACGGGCCAAACAGTGGTGCAGAATACCCGGCCTTCCTTGGGTCACTGGAAGGGGTACTAAATGGTGCTCCGACCGGGGACTCCATCATTCTGCTGGGGGACTTCAACACCCACGTCGGCAGTGACAGTGATTTGTGGACTTGGAGAAGGCATTCGACCATGTCCCTCGTGGTATTCTGTGGGGGGTGCTCCGGGAGTATGGGGTTGGCAGCCCCTTGCTAAGGTCTGTCCGGCCCCTGTATGACCGGAGCAGGAGTTTGGTTCACATTGCCGGCAGTAAGTCAGACCTGTTCCCGGTGCATGTTGGCCTCCGGCAGGGCTGCCCTTTGTCACCGGTTCTGTTCATAGTTTTTATGGACAGAATTTCTAGGTGCAGCCGGGGGCCGGAGGGTGTCCTGTTTGGGAGCCACAGGATTTCGTCTCTGCTTTTTGCGGATGATGTTGTCATGTTGGCTTCTTCAAACCAGGGTCTTCAGCATGCACTGGGGCAGTTTGACGCCGAGTGTGAAGCGGCTGGGATGAAAATCAGCACCTCCAAGTCTGAGGCCATGGTTCTCGACCGGAAAAGGGTGGCTTGCCCTCTCGCCTTAAGTGGAGGAGTTCAATTATTTTGGGGTCTTGTTCACGAGTGAGGGAAGGATGGAGCATGAGATTGACAGATGGATCAGTGCAGCCTCTGCAGTGATGCGGTCATTGTACCGGTCTGTCGTGGTGAAGAAGGAGCTGAGCCGAAAGGGGTTTGTTCAATAATATACTTAAAGAGTAACTAAACCCCAAAACACTTTTTTTTGCTGATAAACTGTAAATGGGTCTCTACTGGTGCTGTCTTCTTGTTACTGTGCAATTTTTGAAATTTTCATGTAAACTTGTTATATTCGGCACACTTTGGTCTAAAACCGTC
>JAVQKC010195167.1:0-11410 GCA_036025475.1 Philypnodon macrostomus | reverse complement strand
TCCTCATTTGTGGATTTTAATATTTACCGTTTCCAGTGGGGTGGCAGCGGGGGTGGCAAGGCCTTATTTGGAGGTGGCAATTGCCACCCCTGCCACCCCTTTGGCTCCGCCACTGGCTCAGACTGCTGCCCAGCCCGGGAAAAGCGGAAGAAGATGGATGGATGGATGACTGTGAAATTTTGAGGCTAAAGAGTACTAATCATTTCATATATAGAACCAGATTTTGTCCAAAATGTAAAGCTTAGATTCTCAGCCATCTCCAGGCCTCCCTCCTCAGTCAGCAGCAGTACAGTAGTTTAGTAACAGGGGGTAGTCTGGGGACGTGAACACACCTCTGAGCCAGGCCCCTCACAGTTCCCCTGGCACCACTCTGCAACATTACACCTCTCCAAAAACCTCCCCCTCCCGCCTTCTCTCCCTTCTCTGCACGGCACCCCAGCACACTTCTACAAACGCTTTGACCTTTATTTTCAAAGCAGATACTGGTATTTTTGGATTGAAACTGCTGATAGTGAAAACTGAAGTTTCCATGCCGACTTTCATCACATGTTAAGAATGGAAAAGCCTCCCAAACAGCGTCAGACCACGAGAAAAGAAAACTTGACATTAAAAGCCCCCGACTAATAACATTCCTGTATTCAGTTCAAAGTCTCCTGGAGGTAGACACATGAAAGATTAAAGTGCCACTCCAAAAACAGTGCACACAAGTCCCATAGTGTCAAAGTGTCTAAAGTCTTCACTATACTGTCTTTTACGATTCTATTTCATCATCTGAGACGAGTGCGAGAACAGAACCTAGCTCAAAGTCAGTGTTTACCCCTGTTCACCCTTGTAGATTTTTAGGTCATAAAAAGTTACTGGCACTAGTTCACCAAAATATCCTTAGTCCATCCCTTTTGACTTTTTTTATGCAACCACCTTGGCTTTAGTTCATTCAGGAAAATTATCACTTCACAATACGGAGATACAGTACTGTGCAAATGATCTAGGCAGGTTTGAAGGCACGCTGTTAGGTTAATAGCTTTCTGATAGGCAATGTGTTTTTTTTACTTTTTATCAGTCTTCAAAATGTCAGGTGAGCATTAAGAAAAACATCTATCGTTCAAGTCGTGACCACAATTTATGAAAGAACATTTTAATCCAGCGGTTGTATCCTGCGCATATCTTTCGTTCTCTTAGACAGATCCAGTTATGTTGTGATCAGATTTGTGGAGCTAAACCAGGTCAAGATGTCTTTTAACTAGAAGCCAAGGCAATGGTCTTTTGTCACAATAAATGATATCGTTAAAATAAGCATCTTGGTGAGCCTCTAACAGGAGCATGGCTACTTTTAGGGAGTTTAAGTGGGTTCAAAGTGAGACAATGCTGGGCATGTTATAAATGCAGTACAATAAATAAATAATATGTAATAAAAATGTAATTAATGTCACTTATAGTATATTGTGGGCAGCAGTGGTGCAGTGGGCGCCCTTCAACCAGAGGGTTGGTGGTTCGAGTTCCCGTCCAAGCACACGCTGTCGTTGTGTCCCTGAGGAAGACACTTAACCCGCATTTTCTATGAATGAATGACTGAATGAATGAATGTGGTGGTGGTTGGAGGGGCTGTAGGTGCAGACTGGCAGCCACCCCCTCTGTCAGTGTGCCCAAGGGCAGCTGTGGCTACACAAGTAGCTTACCACCATCGGGTGTGACTGTGGAGTGAATGAATAATGTCATGTAAAGCGTCTTTGAGTCTTGAGAAAAGCGCTGTATAAAACTAATGCATTATTATTATTATTATTATTGGTAGCTTCAGCGGATTCTTGCTTGCTCAGAGTCTATCCCTGCTACAGATCTATGAACATGGAGATAATTATTAATTCATTAATGACTATATAATCAAAATGTGGGACACAACCTCTATTTGTGAGACAGCATTTGGGCTGAAAATGCTGCGCAATCCAATGCAAAGTGGGACATGTGGTCACCATCTACCAGCATTTCATAACTAAATCATTTGCACAGTATTGCACATTTTAATCTTGGCCCGATGTAAAAATACATTACAGTTAAAAAGAAGGTTCAGACAGCTTAATCCTAACTCCATCTAAAACCTCCATTCTCTGGCCCGCTCCTAGACAGGATGTGCCCTCACTTCATATTGCTCTTGTCTTCTGGCCTTGCACCTTGGCAGCTGCCTCCATGTAGAATAATGACAGTTTTATCAGTTTAACCACGTTTACCATCTCCAGCACTGGGCATCTCTCCAGTGCTGTCTGCATGCAATGTACTCACCTCAGCTCACGCACTAACAAGAGCCCTTTGTATGGCCATTATGCAGATGTGATGTGGCTTATAGTACAGTTAATGTGAATGTGCGCCACTGTATATGAGCTAAATTCAGTACGCATTTAACATATGGGCCCTGTCTGCCAACACCTATTACACCTCACTAGCGCCTAGACATGTCCAACTATATCCTGGCTGACTGCAATGAGGTCGGGAAAGGTAAAGGGAACACTCAAATTAAAATGAAAAAAGCCACAATATATTTGAAATCATACAAACGAGAATAGCATATGTCGATGTGTTGAAATTGCTTTTCAAAAAGTGTTATTGGTTTTATAGGTTATTGGAACAGAATACTAAAGAATGTAATGCACAGAATGTTAAGTTTGAGAAGATGTGAAAGAACTATTGACATCAAAAGTTAGAAATAAAAAACTGTTCGTATTTGTTCTGTGTTGATGAAAGAAAGAGAAACACTGTGGGAGGGTATTGAAAGCTAAATCAATGGTTCCCAACTGGTGGATAGGGGGCCAAAAGTGGGTCACACGGAGGTTGAATTAAATTGAATTATTCAGCTTATATAAAACTTAAATGTGCTATGATGGTTAAAACATTTTAATAAAAATATTTGGTATCGAAAATATTAACTAGACGCTATACTAACCTGAGTGGAACGTTTAAAGTAAGATCATATATCATTGAGGCTTTATTATCAACCTCCCATTGGTTGGTCTACTGTTAATACCTGGCTATTTCTGCTTACATAGAGAAATAATTGCAAAAGATGACATTTGCATAAATATTAGAATAGTCTATATTCAGTGTTTAACAATGCAGAGATAATTGAGCCAAGCCACAGTCCACTAACCTCCAAAAATGCAATAAAATAAAAGGAGGAGAAGAATAAAAGTAGCTATGTGTGTATGTGCCAATGACAATAAACTGTGAACAACCATAATGCATGTATGTGACCTCTGAAATGATATGTTATGTCTGACCACTCTCCCAATGTATCTAGAAGATATACCCCTAATCCAGTGAGGATTAGGGGTATATCTTTATGACAGAAGATGGACGGTTCATCTTTTTGGTCAAACTTTACATAGCCCTTATATACATTGTATCTTCCACATTAAGTACAATGTAATACACTGTGTAAGAAACTGTAATATTGTAACTACATTGTACCTAACTCTAGCCTTAACCATTTTGTATGTACAATGTAGTTACATGTTATTACTGTTTGTTACACAGTGTATTACATTGTATTTAATGAGGTAGATACAATGTAGTTACATGTTATTACTGTTTGTTACACAGAGTATTACATTGTATTTAAATGAGGTAGATACAATGTAGATTTAAGGGCTATGTAAAAAAGTATGATCATCTTTTTAATGTAAAGAACATTGTGTATAACTAGCAGTCACGTGTAAATAAGCCTACATTTTGCGTCTTGTGTCCACTAGATATATATAGGCTATAATATATTATTCTATATAATGCATGCGTACCACCACAGACACCGATACTGCACCTTGAGAACCACTACTGACATAGTAGACTTTCCACGATTTGGCCAAGGTCACCAAGTGTTCTTACGCCCATCTCTGTCAATAGTGAGCTACCTTTTGACTCAAATTATACCTCTTGAAACCCACAAAGAAAATATGCTCCAATAAAAAGTTCATTGAGCAGCTCAATAGACCACACACCTTAATAATATTTTATCATATCATGACTACACTGGGATACCAGAATACACACCGCAAGTTCTAAATTAACCCCGTATACCATCTAAAGATAGACTTAGGCCTTTTTATAGTTGGTCCAGTCTGCCGAATTGCATATTCTATTTCGGACGTCCCACGCTCACATCATTGTTTGTTTAAGCAGGCTAACCTTCCCCCTTGTATTTATAGGTGTGGAGGCCAGGAGAAAGACCACAGTTGCTCCATAAATAAGCTGGCAGCGTGAAACGGCGAGCCTCCCTTACCAACAAAAGCCCAGTCATTTCACAGACCATTACCTGGAGCTGTTCTCAAGGAAGGCTGCCCAAACCCATCTGAGCCAAGGGGGGAAGGGGGGGATGACTGAGGGCAACCCGACCCTGGTGGGAGGAGAGGAAATATTTGGATTAATAATAAATATGACCATGTGCTTTCTGTAGCAGTGAAAATGGGATGGAGAGTGTATGGAAAATAACCCCCTGCATCACTACTGTGGGTGGTAATGTTTTTATGTCTTTCAACCAGAGGTGGGCAGTAATGTTACATTTGCTCAGCCACTCTTGGGTAACCTGTGCTTCTGCTTTGCACTATAGATTTTGCTTCTACCTGAGTAATGTTATGGTGAAGTAACAATAATAGATTCGATTTCTTGTGTGTTCCAAGGACTCAAGGCTTCCAAAGTGGTTGTAAAATGTGGCCACAGCTGCCCTAGGCCAGACTGGTGGACTCATGGAAGCCATAACTAGGCCTGTCACAATAACAAATTTTGAAGGACAATATATTATAACATCTTTCCAATGTCAATGAACTTTTAATTCTCCAATCAACCGTATTTTAAATAATTAATAAAAAAGGAGCAGCAATAAATATATTTAGACACAATCAAAACAATGTAGACTGGAATTGACATATGAATTGATTGATTAATCTCTTTTAATAATAAGATTTAGGTCTATTTCTGAACATGAATTTATTTTGTATAAATAAAATAATAGATGATAGTTCATTAAATTAATATTAAATTGGGCAATATCACTACAGTAAAGGTTCCAGTTGGTTTGAATCATTTTATATTGATAATAAGACAATATCGTTGTGACAGGCATCCTTCCAAATCTGGGTAAAGTAAGAACTGTGTATAGTAACTGGAGATTTCCCAATGCCTTCATTTATTTTGTTTTGTAAAGATTTTTGCTGCTCTTCCCACCTCTGCTTTCATCTCAATACATGTTGCCATTCTGTCTGTCCGTGAACATTTGCCCCTAAAATCTAGTTGGAACCTCACCCAGATGCCTCCTGGCTCTTCAAAACTGATGAACCAAAAACAACCCCAGCACTGACGTCATGCATCAACAGTGTGTCGACTCAGCCCAGTCATCCAAATCAAAGTCTATCTATGTAACCTTTTCATCGGGACCTCCTGTGTGGAACAGGCTTGTAACATTTTACGAAAAAACACTTGTAGGAAATGATGTTGTTGGTTTACTGAAGTGCAAACCACGCACATTTAACACTTACTGGAGATAGCTGCCAGCAGTTTGTGCATGGGTGGTACCTCTCACTTTCCTTAAAACAATGAATATTTAAAAAAAAAAAAATCCAAATTGTTTCCAACTTGTTTTCAAGACAATGGCACAACTGCTCTTTCACTTCACAGCAGTACTTCTCAAGATGTGGAAGAAGAAACAAAGTGGGTTATTCAGACAGAAATGTTAATAAATGTAACGTTTCTTTGTAGATAACAGTATCAACTTTAGAGGAACTAGAGGCAGTTGGAAAATTAAAACCTACACATCACACAATGGTAAAGATACAGTGTCTAAAGCTCTAATCTATTAACCCACAAAGGCCTTTTTGTCTCACGATAAGAGAACATTCATATACTGTCCCTTTGTGTTGGCATCTTTGACTCTATCTCGAAATAGTACAGTACAGAATCCATTAAAAATGTTTTATCCCAATGGTGATCTAGTTAAACAGCATAAAAATACTTAATGACCTTATGTCAACATTAATGTTATGACTAGTTAACAGACTCACCAACCAATGCTGGCAAGACACCTTTTTTTTTTTACAATGATAAAATGCTCTCTGTTAACAACTGTATGTTTTTGTATACTAAAAGTTCACTTCTTTTGCATGTCTCTGCAATTTTCTCCATGATTACAATAGTGTAATCAGAATTTACTATTTAATTTGGAGGTAGGTGTATATTGTTTTGAGTGGCCAGCACCCATACATGGTCCCTATCAGTGGACAAAAAGGTCACTGGTGGAATGTCAAAACTGTACATATAATTGTCTGCTGCAAACATCATTATACTATGTCCCGTGTAATAACAGTCTACACTGCTTTTCTGCCCGTCGGTCTGCTGGTGAACTTTTGGCCCCAAAATCCTGTTGGAGCGTCACCCAGATGCCCCCTGGCTCTTAAAAATAGATGAACCCAAAACACCCTCCTACCTCTGACGTCATGGCCCTCTAGTGTGTGTGTGTCTGTGTGTGCCACTGCTTATCTTCGCCTGGGCAGATACCGTGTAAAAAGCTAGTCAGCATTGGCCCGAGCCGGCGCTGCAGCTCCCACAACCACTCTGGCAGACAGGCCTGGCTATACTGGAGGAAACTGCACCCTACCACACAAACAACAACTGTTAATCCATGCGCAGAAAAAGCTGAAACACCCACACAGCTTTAGGAAATAGATAGACCCCATGTGCCTACCATGCACACCCCCCTGAAACTTTATAATATGGCTTTTCAAAGTGATGAAATATTCAACAGCATTGTTTCATGTGGCTTTCGACAGCGGTATTTGTTCTAAATATTGGTTCGGTGTGTGGCGACAGTGATGATTCCATAAAGCATGTGAATGGAGAGAGCTGTCATGTGACCCATGAAGGCTCATGATCTTAAATCAGGAGGGAACGCCGTTGACTGGCACAGTAGGGATCCAGCACGCCGACTAAAACTGCTAATTTGTCTCACTATGGCCCTAACAATTTCAAAGGCAACATAACGGTTAGATGAAGAGATGTGTTTTATGTTGCGCCGCTTCAGCCCACGGTGTGTGTGGTGAGATACGATAGCAGCGTGAAAGTAATATCTATATGCCTGTTCTAGTAATATGGGGAGGAATATATGTAGAATTTAAATATAGTAGCTATCAGTACGCAACTGATTGAGCAGTTAGAGCCATGAGTGTTAAAGGAGTCATATGTGGGTCACACAGGAGAATTACAACAGAATTACCTATATTTCACTAGCTGTAATAAGCTTAATATGTAACAAAACAAATGCATAATAATACAGTGGGACACAGTTTTATTCATAGTTGTAAATGGTCTGGTATACTCACACTAGTTTATATCATTACCAGATTTTATTATCACCACCACCCTAGTGCCAAGCCCTTCAACATACTGTAGCTACCTATGCTCATGCTGAAAAAATACAAAAACATCACATCAAAACTAAGATTCTGAGCTTACCATAGTAAACTCCACTAATCAGAAGCTTGGTTTTCAAACACCAATCCAACCAGTTCATACCATGTTTTGCCAAGTCTGATTTGTGTGCAACGTCTGGGGCTGATACGTTCATGTTTAGTGCCGCAAAAAAAAAAAAAATACAAAATGAAAAGCACGATGATAATGGCCCTTGCCGCCCCTTGCAACCACCAGGGAGCATCTCATATGCTTTTCTGCCAGATTTCTTTGTTCAATTGAAAACCTGTAGGGGGTGCTGGAGGTCTTGGGCCTCATAAAAACGGCATGATCGCCAATGAGTTTTTTGTTTATAATCACAAAGAGTATGCAAACAAGTATTTAAATAAAAAAACCTATAGGACTAATTCGAATCGAGAAAAAAAAGCCATCTATCTATTAAGATCCTTCGTCAGTCCTATTGATAATCTCACCACGTTTGAGTTTCTATGATCTTTATTTGTATGTTTGGTGCTTTATGTGATACGTTAGCACAAATAACCATCTAATTGCTCACTACACTGTCTCTGGTGACTCTGTTAATGTAAACAAGTGTAGATGTGGTCACTTCAGTCAGAACTGTTAAAAATGACTGCCCTGGCCACACCTAAAAACTTTTTCAAAAGCTTGTCCAGTTGATATTGACCAAGTTTGGAGCCTGTCTGATGAAAACTCTAGGAGGAGTTTGTTAAAATATTACACAGAATTGAGACCATCATGATCAGACCCTTGATTTAAATGTTGAATTTTGGCAGAATTTTATAACAATTGTCACAATTTATAATTTTTTTATAATATTTTTTTCGGTGAGGTCAATTCTCTAAACGTTTTTGCCACAAAAATCAGGTTGTGAAGCTATTTAAAACCATTTACCATATACATGAGTTAAAAAAATCACAGTTGAGTACATTTTTTCTTTGCTTTTTAATATTGAACCAGGAAAGTCCCCCTGTTTCAGGGGAGTCCTTGGCACATGTTTTTAGTGGTTGGGGAAACCGGAATTCCCGGAGAAAACCTATGCAGACACGGGGAGATCATGCAAACTCCACACAGAAGGACTCCGACTTCCAGGAATTGAACCCGGGACCCTCTTACTGTGAGGCAAGAGTGCTAACCAATGTGCCACCGTGCCGCCCCCAATCAAAAACCTTGGTCGAAAGAGCTTGCAACGATCCCTTTCCTTTCGATATGCTCGTAGCTGCTGCTGTTGCTGCCATTTGTCTCACCTCCACCACATAACCAGTAATAAGGTTATGCAATGAAGAGAAGCAGTGACCAGTGTACAAACCAACTCCAGGAAGGGAGGGAAGGAAGTCTGGATCAGAACAAGGTCACACCTGAAGAAAAAGTTTGGCAGGAACTAGGCAGGAAGGATAGAAGGTAAAAAGATGAAGAAGGATTTTGAGGTGTGAGAAAAGCCTTTTCATACACCCTTTGGGCACACATATCCTCCGGGGTCCCAGATGAGGCGTACAAAACCAGTCGTTGCAAGAGACAGCAGGCAGCTCTACAAGTACAAAGGCACATTTTTGGCGGTCAAAACTTTTAACCAAGATTGTCGACTTCCTATTGGGTTTAGGGGGCGGGGCCACAAACAAAACTCTTCTCCAACCCTTGTGTGCAAAGTTTGGGGACTATCTGTGGATGTTTAGTGCCCCAAAATGCAAGCTCAGGCCCTAATGATAGAAATCTCCAAGAATATGATGTAAATGTGCTCCTCGATATAGCAACTATTGTGGTTGGTTCCATTGGCACACATATGGGCCTGTGAATTTTAAAAGCATCTCTTGGCTGTACTTCATTGTGAACATATAGATGAGCCGCGACTTGAGAAAGGTGGGAGGTGATAGCTACACACACATTCATACATATAGAGCAATGCCAATCTAGCCACACTTTTGGTTATGGAGCGAAACAACAGTCATTAGAAGATGTAATGGATTAGCCATGGATAGAGTGAAGGCTGAGGGAAGAGGGGGACAGTGTGGGATCGCAGTGATGGAGATTGGCAGATGAGTGAAATGGATTGGATAGACCGCTCTATGGATGAGGAGACAGGATCCAGGGCCTGATGCCTACCCGCACGAGCCAAGATAATGGAAACTGATTACAGAAAAAATCAACAAGGTTTCACTCATTTTCAGCCGCACTATCTGAAAAAAGTGGAGGTAATATGATTGGCAAGGTCTGGGATGAAACAGATTGTCAAGTGCATTTGGGCGACAGCGTCAACCAGGCTATATATAGAAATGTTGGAAAGATGATACAACTGGGTTAGACAGAATAGACAGTAGAAGGTGGGGTTGAAATGTATAGTATATATTCCATTTCTGAATTTGCAATGCAGGGGCATCTGTCATTTTTATGTGTCACTTACAATAGAGCTGCTAAAGACTTGTTTCCAATGGAGTAACTATGATACAGGTGGGGTCGCAGTGGCACAGTTTTAGAGGCAAAATGTCAAAAGGGGTAACAAAACACTTAACCTAAACTTTGGTTACAACAGTGGGGTAAAGAGGTGGGGCTTCACAGTTTACACTAAGCTCTTAAGACGGTAGGTGTAGGTAAAGTTAGAGTTTATAGATTATACAGAAGGCCAATGTTTTCCCAATCAAAACTGATCTTGCTGGTAATCCTACTCAAAGCTGAAGAAATGATAGCTCTTCATAAATTATATGAGCTATAGTCTTTGCCTTAAACGGTGATTCTGTGATTCTATTTTATTTTATTTTATAATGAAGTTCATAAAAATGGCAAAAAAATAGACCTATTTTATTTTTCTGTTTTATGCAGCAGAATATGACTGTGCGTCTTGCCCCGGTTCAGTTATCATGATTTACTGTACTTATTTATTCAGAAAATAGCATTGTAACTATGTCTTTATCTATTATCTTATTATAACACACATTATTTATATATATATTTCTGCATGTTACTAAATGCATATACTAGACACAACGATAGGGGTATTTGAGGTTCGGGTGAAAATACTTGATAATTCAAAAATGCAATACATCCCATAAAAAACACTATCATCTGGTTAAACGCTATTTCATAAAATGCTGTAATATCACTCTCATTTGCAACATATCATATCATCATCGTATAATTTTCCCTCAAATTTCACCCAAAAGTCAAAGACCATAACATGCCCCCAAATCATAATAATTACAAACAATCATAACCAATATAACGGAACACCTTCAATAGATAGAGCATTTTTCTACCTCCATGAATACTCAAAGCATTTTATATCATACCTCTATTCTCCCCGTCTCTTTCTCTCACACATACACTCAGACACTGGAGTCAAGGCAGGGTTAATTGTCTTGCCAAAAGACACAAAGACAGAAGAGCGGGGATTAAATCAATAACCCTCAGGCTACAGCACTTCCTGAGCCACTGTCAGCACATACACGTTTATATTTATTATACCACCCACAAAGAACAAACTACTGACCCACTTACAGGTGCGGACCCACACGTTGAGAGTGACTTCTCAGTAATATAATCTCAATCACTGAACAACAATGTATTGATTCTGAATGATGTAAACTATTAGAGAATTTGTTTGGTCAGTGACAGCAGAATAAGATTACACAGTATAGACTAGACCAGGGGTGGGCAAACTTTTTGACTCAAAGGCCACATGCGGTTTAAAAATGTGCCAGGTGGGCCGGCTGATATTGTATTCTTTGTAAAACTACAAACATTTCTTGACAAATGAGAAATACAGCTTTCGATCGGACCTCAGTGAAAACATGTGTTGATGTGGAGTTAACTGGTTACTACAGGTTATAACAACGTGAGTGTCTATGTGGAGTTAACTGGTTACTACAGGTTATAACAACGTGAGTGTCCATGTTGAGTTAACTGGTTACTGCAGGTTATAACAACGTGAGTGTCCATGTTGAGTTAACTGGTTACTGCA
>JAVQKC010195164.1:0-11311 GCA_036025475.1 Philypnodon macrostomus | reverse complement strand
GAGCAATGAAACTTGGTACAGTGATTCTCCACAGTGTACCCAACATAAAATATTATTATGACCCCACCCTACAACAAACAGGAAGTCGGCCATTTTGGTTTGAAATGGTGAAGTCAGGTATGTTTGGCAGCTTCTAACTTGCACATACTTTGCCCTATTAGGCTCAAACATGAAATACAAAATTACCCCCCGGCCCTGATCACATCTGACTAATATGATGCCAGTTATCTCTGTAGCGCCCCCTATAGACTGAAAGAACAATGAAGTTTTAGGGCATTTTACAAGGTGCCCGTTGGTGAAAGTTGTGGCAGACGTATGGGGCCATTTCGCCGATATACACCTTTCTGTCGGGGACGACAGCACAGGCCTAGTTTCATCTTTGCCTTCAATCTCTCAAAAGCCAATTGTAAAAACAAAGAGAAAGTGACGTTGGGTCCGCATTATGCTGACACGGATCACAAAGAACATTTAACAAACTCACTTTCCAAACTCAAGGTCGCACGCATACTTTAAATTCAATATATCCAGACGGGGTGCAGTATTGTATGGTAAAACGCTTAGTATATTGCTCGGGTTAAGCTTCCACTACTGTCTAGGTGCATGCTGGGACGTGTGCGCTCAAGAAGATCACAGGTATTGAAATTGTGTCAGCCAAGCAGAGGTTAGAAAGTGCAAGAAAATAGTGGATTTATGGTGACAGCTGCAGTGAGTGCGGCTGTAACTCAGACAGACTATTTATACCCCGTCATCTAGAGCCATGTATTTCTGTGGAGAGAATGTCACAATTATTTTGGTGTCAGGACTTCCCTTGATGATGCCGAGTGCCTTAAACAGAAGACTATAAATAACAGTCTTCATTTTTATCAATGCACTGAGTATGGGGAGTGAGTCTCAGCTTTACTGCTTCATTTATGTCTAAACCTCTTTGAATTATGACTACAAATGGATTCTTTTTTGGCATAGCTAGCGATCTAAATTCCTTTTTTGTACATGTTCATTCGAGAGGGCTGGACACAAAATGAACTACTTCCGGTTGAAACTGGATAGACAATTAATCAGGAAACAGAGGGCAAGTCTAACATGTGGTTCGGTGAGAAGTTGTTTTTCCAATTTTGATCTATTTATGCATTTTGATACCAAGAAGTGACCACAGTGGCAGGTTCTCTGTGAGTACGTTTGGCTGCAAAGGTCGCAAAAAGTCAATGTAATATCCTCAAACAAAAACAATATACAGTATGTAAAAAAAAAAAAAAAAACTCTACAAACTTGTAACTTGTAAATTCTTGTAACTGTCTTCTTTCAAGTGTTAATGCTTCCAGACAGGATTCAAATGTCACAACAAAAAAACAGCAATTTCTAAATCGTGCAGCCCTAATCCACAAAATGCTATTCCTCCAGCTGGGCCCTGACCAGAATCCTAGCTCACGGTCTGAAGTTTTGTTGTCTCTATAAGAATACAGTACATATGACATCAGTTCAGCAACAACATTGAGTTTCTGAGTTCCTTTCACTGACATGTCCAAGCGCTTATATGGCTGTTTGAGGATTACTTTAATACGCCAACACACAACAACAATTAAGGGCACAAAGCGCTTGAGCATTTGAGATAAAAACAGGGGAAACATTTTTTGAAACATTTCTACAAAAACCAGACTGACTTCATATTGTGCAGGACAGTGTTCTAAAATATTACATTATTTCCTTATCTGTGTTTACCGCTTCAAGAAATGATGGGCCTTAGGTGGCATACAACCATTCACTCTCTCATTCATTCATTATATCTTCATGACAATGGGGAAGAAGCTGAAGTACCTAGAGAGAACCTATGCTCTCTACCCAGAGAGATCACAGTTGGCTGGCCGAGGAATTGAACCCATGATCACCTTGCTGGAAGCCAACCACACTAAACACTATGCCACCATGCATCCTTCAAGAACAATATACAGTGCTGTACAATTTTACAATTTTCCCTAAAGGAAGTTTACGTTTATTAAAACAACAATAACATATAGAACTTGACTACTATTGGTCAAAAAACCCTTAGAGTATGATCTGATGTTGCTGTAGAGGCCAGGGGAGGGGCTAAAGTAAAACTCTACTACTATTGGTCAAAATGGTAACCCGCAAAGTATGATCTGATTTTGCTATAGAGGCCAGGGGAGGAACTAAAGTAAAATAATAATTATGACAGATTACCTACTTTACATCATAGAACAGTGTCAGATAAAATATTATAAATTTGTCACTGACTACACCTTTAATACCTGCTGCTAAACTAATACCAGAGACGCTCATAAAACTCCTTTCCCCATCACATTGACATACAACATAACAACCCTGCCAATGAAATCCAGTGTGGAGTAGCTTCCATAAGCTCTTATCTACTTTATAAGCCTCACAATAATTGAACACAACAGCCATTCTCATCGCCGCAGATTGGACCAATTGCAAAAACATCAACCGTCCACACAATTAATCGTGATCCTCCCTTCTCTTCAGCCGTGACAAGAGCCTGGCTGATTCCCCCATGAAATATTACACACCCATGGAGAAACACCAGGACAGAACCATCGAGACAGTTCTTATGTCCTTCCCGCTAACTTATAACGGTCGTTTAGCACCTCGACGAGCCTTGGGGCGAGATTATGATAGCGCTGGTTGGAAAACTATTGATGTAGCTGTCTGTGTAATCGACTGGATGAATTCATCTGTTTAGAATGAGGCAGAAGAGTTGGCAGAGGGGAAAGGGGTGGCACGCAATGAACATTTATCAAACAGGCTTTTCAGAGCTCATAGGGATGCTTCTTGTTCTGGTGAAGCTGTTATTGTTCTGGGATGGTTTGCTTAAGTTCTCTTTCAGGCTATG
This sequence comes from Philypnodon macrostomus, assembly GCA_036025475.1. Lineage (NCBI taxonomy): Eukaryota > Metazoa > Chordata > Actinopteri > Gobiiformes > Eleotridae > Philypnodon > Philypnodon macrostomus. Next base: position 8,445 of record JAVQKC010195164.1, on the reverse strand, counting down.
AAAAGTCTTTGGGGATGTGCTTAGTAGGGGTTGACATTGCATCTGTTATATGTTTGTATTCGTTAGAGCCATGGAAATACAGTTCTTGTACTGTTCCTCGAAATGGTCAATGTAGCATTTGGTCGCAGGTTCATTTCCTGGACTCTGCAAGGCCTTTCTATGTGGAGATTGCATGTTCTTCACATATTCATAGGTTTTCTCCAAGAACTCTAGCTTCCTCCTTCAACATAAATACATGAAAAAAACTCCAGCCTATTTACAGCAAAGTACTTTACTCACGATAAGTCTCCCTTCTGGTGGCCGATTGGAAGAATGGATCAAATGCAGAAAACAAAGTATCCATAATAGTACTATAAAGTCTGAATACTACTGAACTTCATTCATCAAAAAAACGAATCCTCCTAGATCAAGATCCTGGCTCAACTCTGAGACCCCAAGACAGTTGTTAATATGAGATTGTGTTTGTTTTTATTGTAGCTGGACATTTAGTAAACATTAATGTATTGCCAGGATTTATGAAAAGGTTGTAGTAAACCTGAGTGTGTATGGTGTGGGGTGTGTGATTTGTTTGTGTATTGACCTACACCGTACTGGCCTAGGGGGGACATCTTTGATTGGCAGTGATTCATACATTTTGAGTTGTCTGGATTTTAGTCTTTTTTTCTTATTAATCTATAATTAATTATCTTAATGATGGATGTCAGGACTGTCCTTTGTTTGAGAAGAGTAAGCTCGTTCTCTCCGCTGGGTGCTGTGAGCTGTCACTTGTGTCAGTGAATTTGATGGTTTTCATATTTCCTTAATTTCATCATATCTCCATTTCTTTTTCAGGTGACATCAGCCGCCGTGATTCAATGAGCAGATGTCTCTGTGCATTACAAGTAGATACCCAACCCTCTAGTTTACAAATGTACCAGCAGATTGACTATGTAACTCACTTATATTCTGACAGTTCAAGTCCTAAATCAGATGTGTGGTTTTATAAGGGTAAGATAATATTGATTCAGATCTGCTGTTGTTTCATTTTTACTATTGATGTGTTCATTACATCATTTTTAAAGTCAGAAAATATCAATAGTGTGGCAGTAAATAGCTTGAACATCTTTAACAGCAGTAAACAGATGAAGTATGTTGGAACAATGTAGACTAAGCTCCAATACTTGAAACATATATCCAAGATGTCCCTGCAATCAGATCATCTCACTCTCCCCCCAACCTCCTTCATCACCTTGTAGCAGCAGAACTATCTCACTTCCTTTCATCACCACCATCATCTTTTCTCCTACTGCATCACCACCTCAACAACAGAACCATCTCACTCCCCTCCACCACAACCCCCTGCAGCAGAACTATCTCACAATCTTTCATCACCACCATCATCTTTTCTCCTACTGCATCACCACCTCAACAACAGAACCATCTCACTCCCCTACGCCACATCCCCCTGCAGCAGAACTATCTAACTCCCTTTCATCACCACCATCATCTCTTCTCCTACTGCATCACCACCTCATCAAAACGACCATCTCTCTCAATTCCATCACTTCTTGAGTTGCAAAACCACTTCACTCTCCTCTGCCTTATCACCACCTCAGCAGCAAAACCATGTCATTTCCCCCATCAACCGCATCTCTTACCACTTCAGCACCAAAACCATCCCTCTCTTTAGTCCCATTCAGCTCAACAGCAAGGTAATCTTACTCCACCAAGCTTCTTTATTCACTATACTAGACCAAAGTACAATTTATAAAGCCTCATTTCCAAAATAAAACCATTGCCTACCCCCTTTTTTAGTCCAGTTCTCTCTCACTACCACCTCATACTCCTCACCAATGACAAAACTCACTTCCTCTTCAAGTTTTTTTGAAGATATACTCTTCTAAACCACCCTTGATATTGGGTCATTTATCTCCATTTGCGTCCATCTAAAATTCAAGTTGGGAGAACCTTTTTAGTGGCGCCGTCGCTCTGATTAATTGCATATTGCATTGGAGGGTCCCCTGCCAGCAATCAGAAAGAGTTTTTTTTAGTGTGTTTGTGGAGAGGGAGGAGGGAGGCGTGTCCTTGATCCAAACCATTATCTATTTAATGTCAGAGAGAGCAGTTGTCAATCCATCCATCTTCTTCTGCTTATCTGGGGCCGGGTCGCGGAGGCAGCAGTCTAAGCAGGGACGCCCAGACTTCCCACTCCCCCGAGGCGTTCCCAGGCCAGCTGAGAGACATGGTCCCTCCAGCGTGTTCTGGAGCCTCCTTCCGGTGGGACCTGCCTGAAACACCTCCAGGGGATATCCGAAACAGAGGCCCGAGCCACCTCAGCTGACTCCTCTCGATGTGGAGGAGCAGCGGATCTACTCCGAGCTCCTCCCAAGTGACCGAGCTCCTCACCCTATGACCTAAAGCTCATGACCATAGGTGACATTTCATTGCATTGTTAACCTGGTGTTGAACCTGCATATGACAAATAAACAAAAGTTGAAGTTGAAGTTCTATGCAAGTATTTCAAGCTCTGAGTATGGCCCTCTACCGACTGAGCTAAACCACGGCTATTCAAGCTACTTTGGGCCTGAGGCAGGATACACCCTGTGCAATGGTCAGTGATGGGGGGCTACTCTCTCACATGTACTTACTTCTAACTTGTGCATATCTTTGGACAGTGTGAAGAAGCCAGAGCATCTGGAGAGAACCCACAGGATTATGGGAAGGGCATGCAGACTATGAATTAAACCTTGAGAAGCATTATGTCAGTTTTGTGACTGTCATAGAACCTGATCTTTTCAGACTAATCCCACAGGTCTGGTTAATACTCCTTTAAAAGATGTTTGCTGATTACCAAAAAATGGGGGAAAATGTCAAATTAAGAAGAGCTTCATTTACTTCTCAGATTTGAGTAAACTAGAATTCAATATGTGTCCCGGCTTGACCAAGGGTTTAAAAATACAAATGCTGTGGATGTATTGGTCAGAAGTGGTGTGGCAATCATGGTGTGTCTGCGGAGTGTGACATCAGGGACGTGGCCGACACACAGCTGTGAGCAGCACGTCGATGCTTGGTGTGAGGCGGTCTTCACACTCATCTGCTGCGCTGATGGACAGGGCCTTCACTATTGATCTCCTCACAGACATGTTCATGGAGAAAACACATATCATCCTCTGTGTACACCCAATATCTCAGCCTCTCCATCGGGCTCAGATTGAGTTGTTCAGGGAGCATGAGACATCAGTTTCACACATGGATTGGCCACCATAGAGTCCAGACCTTAACCCCACAGCACAATGTCAAGCATCATATTCAAAAGTCTTCATCCCTCCATTTTCCCTTGTATGATGACCTTCTCCAAGCTGATCAACTCTCTCATTTCCAAGACCATTGTTTGGACTAGCTTAATCGAATGGTTCTTCCCATTTCGAATCTACAGCTATGGAGTACAATCATTCTCAACAATTACTAATTGGGAGAGTATTTTATTTGTTTAATGAGAGTGATAGACGCTCCGGCCTCTTTAAAGGTAACTTTACCAAACCTTTACCAAACCAGGCTGCTCGATGCCGGCCCGAGCTGTTTTGTTGCAGTTAAAATGAGGCATGGCTTCACACAGTCAGCAGGAGGTTTCTCTCCTTCCATTCCATCATTTGATTTGAGCTCCCCCGTCGCCTCCCCGCGTCCGTAAACACACCGGCTTTACTCCACATTATTTTTAAATTCCTTATCATCCATAGCACAAAGGATAATCCCCAACAATACCATGGTGTGGCTTAATCTTTAACATTTCTAAACATATGTTGATGGTTTAGGGGAACTACTGTACCCTGAGTGGAAGTCTCCAGCTGGGACGGGAGAGCGTGTGCACTTTGTAACATAATTAAAAGTTGTCCAGGACGAGGGACTGCCGCGGGGGGCAATTATTCATAACTGCCAATGCGATAACACGGAAGTCTGCAGATCACTGTATTGTGCACTAATTCAAAAATGTTTCAAATTAATGGGATGGGGTTTTTTCATAGGCTGTCTGGATGTGTGGATGTATGCGTCAGAATACATCAACACACATTCACAGAAAAGTAGTAAACAATAAACCCATAAAACCCTGGTCTTGTTGGTGTTTGACCTTGATGTACAGAAGTGCTGAAGAGGACTCAACAGAGAAGACCACTTATCACCTGAGAAGGATCCTTATGTGAACTTGAGATCTATGGAGGATCTTAACTCATGTTAGAGTTAGTGACCCTGCAGTGTAGGTTTTATGACATTTTTATGGTAAGGTTGCACGGTGCCTCACAGCAGTCCCGGGTTTGAGTCCCGGACCGGGCACCAGGGAATTCTGTGGAGAGGGCCTGGGTCTGGTTGAGTTCTCCAGTTTCCCCCATCAATCTAACACATGCACAATAAACTAAGCCTCCAGCTAGGTACATCCTGACCAAGATCCTGGCTGAAGATCTCGAGGTGGGCTGTGGCTGCCCACTGCTCCAGACAGGCTGCCCCAGCGGTATTGAGGAATGCCTTGGTCAGCGATGAGATTATCACTGTTATAGAGCTGATTTAATGTTAGGTTTGCTGTTATTTAAAAATACTTAACATAACATACATACATTATAACTGATGTGTGTTAGACAAAATGTCTCATCTTTACATTTCATCTTTAAGTATCTATGGTAGCCCTACAGGGACACATTCATTTTACGATTATTCAGACTGTTTCCTCAAAATACACTCAACATCAAGCACGACTGTCCCTTCGACTTCACTATTACAATGAGGGTTCTGATACAAGATTGTGAAAATGCCGTAACACAATCCTCCTGAATAAGACAGTAAGAGGTCAGCAGGTCACGTCTGTTTCTTACATTGGGATGTAGTGGCTTTGAAGTGCTATAATTGGCACAGCAAAAACACTCCACAACAAAGTACAGCCCTTCTCCACTGTGATGTTTCGACAACTGCTGCTTTCACCAACATCATACACAAATGTGACATGGTACAAACCAGTCTCTTCTCCAGCACCAGTGCTTTTATTTGTAAGATTGTCTGTCTATCATTAAAGGTGTAGTCCATCAATTTCCTAAAAATGAAATTTGACAGTTATTATTTGACTTTAGTCCGTCCCCTGGCCTCTAGAGCAACATCAGATCAGACTTTGTGGAATACCACTTTGACCAATAGTATTCAAGTTTTACTTTAGTCCCTCCCCTGACCTCTACAGACTACAGATACATTACATCATAGAACAGAACACAGTCAATAGACCGGTAGTCAAATATGTATTTATTCTTTTACATTTAAAGTTAAATCAATGACAAAGCCTTTTTGGGATAATCACATCTTTCATGAACCCCATTTTATGTCTGCCTATTTTTAATGGCCCATTGAGTTGGCCAACGCAAACAAAAAACAGGCTGGAATGCATTGGAAACCATTTATAATGCAGTTCGGGGGCCACTAAGCATGTCTGGGCCGGTTGCTGCATACAATTAATTTCTCATTGTTTGCGTCAGACAGGGGTCACCGAGGTTAATTGAGTCTTGCTTCAAAACTTGTGTCTGGGGGCCACATGTGCAGGCTTTTACAGTATTTTCATTTTAATTAATATAAAAGGAGTGAGCAGCCGGCCTTGCCAAGCCTAATGATGGGCAAATGCTGTGTAAACAACAACAAAGCGTGGCCCTGGTGACTATCTATGCAATGCTAGGCAACTCCTAGCTTCTAAAGTGGCTGTCACAAGAGTTCTGAATAGATGTGGCTTCTGGAGCAAAAATTACCTCAAAAACAAAGAGTTCAAGGATTTGCGAGCCGTGCCACCATTCTGGCCTTTCTGGACCCACTTTGAAACACTGTAAGATAATCTGCAGATAATAAACACATCAGTGCTGGCCTCCTTACAACTCCACACTTAAAAACTATATTTTGTTTATATGAATCTGGCTGCTTGAAGAGTTTTTGTAACTTGGCCAATTTTTCTTTTATATGCAAGAAATACAATAATCCTTGAGAGAGCACAGATGTCGTGGCATTGGCCTAATCTCACAACAGTAACGGTAAATGGGCCCCACCACTTTTGAAACACGTCTTGATTCTGAGCCTTTCAGATCAACACCAAACACAAGTCATTGGTTAAATGTGACTCCATTTGGGTTTTCCAAAAGAAAATGTTGAAAAATTATTGTAAAAAATTATTAAAATTGCTTAAAAAAATGCTTAAAATGGACCAACTGACGCCTGATAAAGTAGTGTGTATAGAGGCCAGGGGGTGGGACCAAAGGTAAAACTTAAATATTATTGGTCAAAATGGTAACCAAAAAACTCTTTGGTTTGATTTGATGTTACTGTAGAGGCCACAGGAGGGACTACAATAATAATGCATTAGTTTTATACAGCACTTTTCTCAAGACTCAAAGACTAATTCAAAGATTATTCATTCACTCCACAGTCACACCCGGTGGTGGTAAGCTACTTGTGTAGCCACAGCTGCCCTGGGACACACTGACAGAGGGGGTGGCTGCCAGTCTGCGCCTACAGCCCCTCCAACCACCATCACATTCATTCATTCAATCATTCATTCATAGGCAATGCAGGTTAAGTGTCTTGCCCAGGGACACAACGACAGCGTGTTCTTGGATGGGGACTTGAACCACCGACCCTCTGGTTGAAGGGCGAGCACCTACCCACTGCACCACTGCCGCCCAATAGAAATCATAATTATGACTGATTACCCACTTCACATCACAAAACAGAAGTGCATTTTTGAAATGTATCATTGATTTTGTATAAATATGGTCACTTACAGACTACATTCTTGAAATTGTCTACAGCAAAAACAGACCTAATGCTAACAAAACCTTGGGGGTCACCGTACATTTAAGTTGGATTTCCAGAGCCAGAACATGGACACAGATGAAACTACACCTGAAGGCATCTGGGTGGATATACACCAATCAGAATTCATAGAGAAGAACTTGATACAGTGATGCAGGGACGTTCCATATAGACTAATGCAACCAGGTAGGATAATAACTTAACTCTGTTCTATGATGTAAAGCAGTCTTTTAAAGTTAATTTTGGGGGCATTTGTTATTCAATAGGACCAGAATTGTGAACGGATATCTGGGTAAATCGTGGGGACTGATGTTCTATTGACTGAGCTAAACTGTGGCTCAAGAAGAAGGTGGTATCTGTAGCTCTACTGTTCATTTGATTTGATTCATTGTATTGTTTTGTTACTGTAAACATGAATACAAGGACTCATACTTCTCCAGTAGCCTCAAGACAAATAGAGTTTTAACCGCCACTCTTAAAATGCACTGGGCTCAGAAACTTTTTGAATGAACTACATCATTATTCAGAAATACTGCACTGTCTATCAAGTCTACGTCAACGCACACTCCATATACACACTCAGGTATATTCTGCCAAATGGACTTTTCTGAGCTTTTAAGCCTGTTCTAATGTTTCTGCCTCAAACGCACACCCACAGTTGTGTTTTGTTTCATTTGTGAATGTTTGAGTGTTTCATTATGTTGAGCTATAGTCCTGAAACGGATCATGAAAAAGCTTCAACTATAAGTGTGCTCCTGCCTGCTCCTGCACTGTCAGCAAACGCACCCAGAGAAGCACTGATGCTCCATTTAACAACATATCTGAATGGAGAAGATGTGTGTTCGGCTGTGAGGGTGTCAGGGCCTTGTTTGTATCCCAGGAGAAGTCAAGTGTTTTTTTTCATGGAAACCCTCGAAAACCGGCACAAATGGTTTGTTCCTGTTGTGTAATTAGAGCATTTGCTATCGAGTCAAAGTGGAAACTCCACAAAAAAAGCAAACTATAATATAAAATCAGTATTTTATATCAGTATTGTTACCGTGACACCGCGTCGTCATGAGGTCACCACACCTTCAGTCGGCCAATAGTGTACCTTACAACTGAATGAATCACCAATTTACACATTTTCAGTCTCACAGGTTGGAAGGGCAGTTTGCCACAGTAGCATGTTGGGGATTTGAACCCCAGGCTGGTCCTCTCTTTTTCTGTCTATTCTATCATGGGTTTAGTCCAGGTGTTAGCTATTTCACTCCCTCCAAAGAAATGTATCTATATTGGTAAATCTAAATTGCCCCTAGTGAATAAAAGTGAATGGTTGTCTGCAAATGACTGACCACTGTCCAGAGAGTAGACTGACTAAAGTCCATTGTTACTAGGATTGTATCCACCCAACCTCAAGTACAAATAGAAAAATAATATAAAGATAGATTCGAACCACCAACCCTCCGCCTGCAAGACAAGCACTCCGGGAGGGACTAAAGTAAAACTCGAACATTGTTTGTCAAAGTATGATCTGATGTTGCTGTAGAGGTCAGGGGAGGGACTAAAGTAAAACTCGAACATTGTTTGTCAAAGTATGATCTGATGTTGCTGTAGAGGTCAGGGGAGGGACTAAAGTAAAACTCGAACATTGTTTGT
>JAVQKC010195155.1:0-35611 GCA_036025475.1 Philypnodon macrostomus | reverse complement strand
ACTTCCTGTTTGTTGTAGGGTGGGGTCATAATAATATTTTATGTTGGGTACACTGTGGAGAATCACTGTACCAAGTTTCATTGCTCTCTGCCAAAGTAAGTTTGTCCAGGGTCCCATAGGGGTCATAAACATGGGGGGCGCTATAGAGGCATTCTTTATTTGACCTATTATTTGATCACGTTCACAGCTAGGATCTGCGGACGCGGACCGGAGTGATTCCATAATATCGTTGTTTTGCCGATACAATAAGAACTAGCTTTTTGTGCATGTCTGATTGTGCATGTTACAAAATGGCCCTCAAACTCTAGTCTACACTGTGTTTCCAGACTGTAATCCTTTAGAAAAAAAAATATAATTATACTCAAAGAGGAACTACAAAAGCAAATAGTGCTTTGAAGATAGAAAGCCCGAAATGTCACAATCCCTGCTTTGAAGCTTGCTGGCTCTCTTTGTTTCTCTACACTTGTGGCTTATGCAGAACCACTGTCAGAACACACTGCATTTAGGGGCCAATTTACTGTAGCTACACCATTATGAGAGGAAAAAAAGCATGCACGTTTAAACGCATGCTTATGAGTTCTGATACCAGTTTGAGTGCACACATGAAAAAACAACCAAACACCTGGAGAGGGCACATGGCACAGAGAATGTATGGGCACGTCTCATTGTTTCGAACCAAGCCTTTTGTGGCTGCAGAGCTATAAGTGCCATCTACTGCTTCTTTGATGAGCACATGTGCACCTTTGTTTCATCCATTAACATGTCTGAGAGAAAAACACAACACAAACCTTTTAGGAACGAGCCATCATTGTATTCAGCTATACTTTACTGACAATGCCATATAGTGATACAAATGTAGCTGGTATATAAAAAAGACGTTCATTTGTGGATAGATTGAGTTACACGTATTCCATTACACTAATGGTGTGTATATATAGTATTCATAATATAACAAATAGGTACTTGAAGAGCACAGACCAAATGACTCCATTTTTGACTTCATAAGGATTAGTGTCCTTAGCCCAGTCTTTGTATTAGGAATGCACATCGATATTGGTTCAACATCAGTATTGAGTGATACATATACAGTGTTGACTGATATCAGTGTCGGCCTATATAGATGGTAGACGTTAACCTATTGTGCAAAAAGGATGAATATTTAGATTTAGAAAAAGCCATTCAAGAAGTCTCACTTTATTATTTTAACTACATTTTGTCACCCTAGTTATGGATCAATACGTTTTAAATCTATTTCTATTATGCTGTCTTTGTTTCATTTCTTTTATTAAAAATATACAACATAGCTCACAAACACGTGTTTACAGAATATCGATTTTAAAATCAATATATAAATGTCCATCCATCCATCCATTTTCTTCCGCTTGTCCGAAACCGGGTCGCAGAGGCAGCAGTCTAAGCAGGGAACTCTGGCCTTCGACCACTGCCTGATCCACATTGCACCAGCCATTTTAAGGGTACCTCCCGCAAGTGGTGGGTCCACGGGAGGGCCTGACAGCGTGTGCTCGGGTGGGGACTCGAACCACCGACCCTCTGGTTGAAGGGCGAGCATCTACTCACTGCACCACTGCTGCGGCCAATATATAAATGTACAGTATATAAATATATAAATATCAGTATTGGTCAAGAATGTTCATATTTGTTAATTCCTACTTTGGTTGTCTTTGGGTGGTGTGAAGACGTTATAGATAATCCCCCCAAGCCACTTCAAAGAGCAATATTTACTGTGTTCGCTTAATTTATAATTTTTTTATTTTGTATTACACCTATAAACTTGTTTTAAAATGACATCATAGGTGGATTCCAAGCTGGTAAATTATGTTAAACTGTAATCGCAACGCTTGTAGATGTTGAGGTGAAGGGTCTTCAATTACAGGCTTTCGAAACATATCACGAAACTGCACCCGATCCCCCGCGCTGCACCTCTCAGACTTTTACTGAAAGCCATTTGAACTCCTAACATTTTAATGGTATGAATTAGGAGGAGAAGTAACTAGGAAAGCGAAGACATAGTTTAAAATTGGCAACGATAAGTGATGGCTAATTTGTCCTGTATGTAGTTGCTGGGGCATGTTCAGATTAGGTTAGCACCAGAACCTCTCTACTTTTAGTGAATGCATTAATGACTGACAAACAAGAACATGAAGGCTTTTAGTAAAAATGTTCAAATTCCTGTTTATCAGTTATATGAGTCATAATGGGAGATGAGAGGAAGCTCATTTGCATAGCTGTGTATGTCCCTGCTTCATAAAGTAGCATCTATCGAGTGCAAACAGCCGCATAACAAACACAATGTACAAGTAGCTGCTGTTCCAGACATGAGGGCCATCAGTGCAGTGGTCTCTCACGTGGAGCAGTGCATGATAGGAGATGAAGGGATGGGGAGGGGGTGAGAAAGAGCTGGTGGTAAAAGGCTGCAGAGGAAGTTGGATTTTCTGCTCAACATGGTGCTCAAACCTGTCGCCGTAGACAGGCATTCACAATGTCCGTGGTCAGAGCAGAGGTGCTTTCAAAGACAAAACCTCAGTGGGAACAAAGAGTGTCCATGGGAGGGCAGCTGGACTGGACCTAGATCTGAATGAATAAAAAAAATACTGCAGATACTCTGACTAATACTAGACAAAACAGACATCACTAGATATATGCTTCTAGACACTCAGAAAACAGTTTTTGTTCACTACCCTTTCAGACAGTAGTGGTAGTAACCTAGTAAAGCACTTAAACTCTGATCACCACTAAACACACCCAGTCTACACATTACTATATACATGCAAGGAAAGTCAAGGACAGCAGTAATGCTGTTATATCCAGATGACTGCACCTCAGTTTGAGTAAGATGTTTATGCAGTTTAAAAGTCAGTTATAATCAGACTAGGGTAATAATTCTAGACACCATAGAGAACCGTAGCCTTATTACATTTGCCTCTATTGGTGTTTGTTACCAGTCATCCATTCAAAATGAGATCTCCGGCAAGTTGTTGGTCACATACAACACCAATAGTCTGTGCTGTAAGCCGGAGAGCATCAATTAGACCATGGTTCAGTTTCAATATGCAAACACTGTATTCATTAGCAGAGGTGTGAATCCTTAATGGCCTTGTGATACAAATAACCTTCACCTGTCACTGTTTTACATTTTAATTGCTGTGTACTGCAACCTAATCATTCTAATATATTTGCAATTCATCATAGTTCAGATTAATAAACTATAAAACAATTTCACTACGACCTACTGTGTGTCTCATGCTAAAAAGTAAGCAAAAATCATTACAAATAAAGACACTTGAGGGGCTTCTCGGAGCTAACACTTACGTCTGCTTGAACAACTCATCACACGCTTGACTATGTCAACTGTCTATATTTATACAGTGCATTTCTCATATCCCCAGTCCCATATGCATATTACTGCAGAGTGGTGTATATAAGTGGCATATAAGGAGGGTCTGATCACAGGGAGATTGTCAGAGTTTTCAAATAGGAACTAAAAATGAATGTATTTGGTTTATTAGTTCTACATAGTTTTAATAAAGGTTTGGACATCTTCGGCAAAAAGTCAATTAAAGGCATTTCTAGGTTTGCAGATATTCAGAGAGTGCCAATCTATTCATACCTCCATATGAAGTATATTTAACAATATGGCAGACTTTTCCAGCAACTCAGTAATGGCCTAAAGTGCTTTACAACTGAGTCCATTTACTCTACAGTCAGACAATCTACCTCTGTAGCCACAGCTGCTCTAGGACAGTATTACATATACAGCAATACCAAGCCTCTCCAACCACTATCAAATACATTAATCTAAACTAACCACATTCATAAATAGATGGGAGAAGTGTCTTGCCCAAGGACACCACAATAGTATACAGTATCATACATAGGGGCAACTGTGTTTGGCAAATAATACCTTAGCATCATGCCTTGACACATTTCTCATTAAAAAACAACTAATTTTTTCTTCAATCCACAGATTTTTCTTTCGGATCAAGTAATGTATATTCAATTTGTGTTACGAACTCTGGGCTTCTGAGAAAGGTGGCTTGGTTGTTCCAATTTGCCTTTGCGTTTCACCCCCTACTCATTAATCTGCTTCCCATTCACTGATAGCTTTGTTTCGTCCACTAGAAATCGCTTTCAATTATTCATGCCTATTTTCCACAAATACCTTGGAGATGGAATTAGCAAACAAACAATGCCAGGCGACACTAATCCCGGTCTACAGCGCAGATCCCTTAATGCACTGGAGAGATGGGGGCCCGGCTGTTGACAGGCACCTGTTACTGTCTTCGGCTGCTTTTGCAAGAGCAGTGTTGACACAGTAAATATGTTTACAGCAGCGCCGGAGCCTTGACCCAACACTAAGGTGCGGCTGAGATAATGCTGAGGCAAAAAAAAGAGAGGATTCAGCAGGGTTAGAGGAGCATGGAGAGAGGGCAGAAAGAGGAAGATGACAAGGATAAATGGAATAAACGGTGTTTAGATGGGAACAAGGCGTCTTTGCGTTTTTTTTTTCAATGTTTTGGTCATATTTTTTCATCCACAGAGCTCCCCTTACAGTTTTGGAGAAAAACATTGTCATAATACATGGAAAAATGTAAACATATGGTTCTCAAACTGTAGTACAAAGACGATTAGAGGTACTTTCTAGTGATACCAAGGACCCTTTTGCAGTTCATGTCTTGGGTAATCCTGGTTCAGAGCTGGTTAAGTTCTGGTTTAGACTTGGCGAAGTCATGGACTAGACCTGGTTTAGTCTTTTTGAGTTTCAATTTAAATCTGGGTTACCTTGGTTTAGACCTGGTATAGTCCCTGTTCAAGGTTTTTTTTTTTAGTATAGACCTGGGTTAGTCCTCAGCACTGATGTAACATAAACACTACTACTAGAATGTTATCACAGTTGTACGTACAAGCTCAACTGCAAAAACAACAGATCTGCATCAGTTTGGTATCTTTCTGTTTCTTTGAGCTCCTCCCATTCTGTAAAAGCCTTTTGAAAAGCAAAAATAGTTTCTTGCGGGACTTGAGACCTGAATCGAGACTTCCAAGGACACCCCTTCTTGCAAGACTTTTTCACAAAGAGATGTAAGAGGTGAGCGGCTGAAGAAAGGTTCATTCACCCCACAACACCGCATTTAACCATCAAATTGACTCTGAAGCTGTTTAAACAAGGTAGAATAGGTACATTGCTCCCCTTTTAAGACACTGTAGCATTCATTGGCTATAACATTCAGAGCTTGCAAAACGTTTCCTTGCTTTTCTGAGAAGGCACAATGTGTCAGCAGCCAATGAAAGTATACTCTCCAGGCCAGGGACAAGGAGACATGATTTACACCAGCCCTGATTGAGCGTTTTAAATAAGACTCTTTGACAATTTGAGATGTGTTTTTTTTTTCTTTCTTCCCTTTTCCTTGCGGCAGAAGCTGTAGAAAAAAGATTTCTATGGGAATAAAACGCTGTGACCTTGGAATTAAAAAGGCGTGATATGATGCTGGTAAAGTTTCCAACGGAAAATACAAAACCGGCAAAAAAAACTTGTGTGACTCATAGGACTGTGGTTAACGCCATGCAGCCTGCAGCAAGTAACAAAACAAGTAAATAAATTGCACTTTTACCTAGAGACAGAAGGGTTTTGTGAGTTCAACATAAGAAGCAGAAGAGTGAGACGTGTCATATCGAATAAGCATCAGAGGCATCTCTAGAAATGCCTTTGTGAGATATATGTGTGTGTGTTTATATGTATGCTTTGTGCCCTTTAGCAGTCGAGTGGATGATGCAAGGCAAGCCTGTCAGGGTACTACTACTGAGAGAAGATAGTGAGACGAGAGGTTTAGGCGACTGGGCTTGACACACACAGAGTTGCATAAGATTAGAACTGTTTTAGACCTGCTATAGTCCAGATTTAGACCATATTTAGACCTGGTTAAGATTATTCTTAGTTAGGCTCTGATTTAGTGTTGATTCAGTGTTAGTTTGCACCTGGTTAAGGGGTCATACCTGCTTTGGTGGTAGATTAGATCTGTTTTAGTTTATATCCAATTTAGACCTGTTTGAAGTATAGTTCTGAATTAATCTTGGTTTAGACCTGGTTTGTCCTTATTTAGATGTTATTTAGAACTAGTTACAGTTAAAGCTGCAGTGCTGGTTTAGATCCTTACAACATTATCAGACCTGCTTTGGTGCTAGCTTAGACCAGATTTAGTCCAAGCGTATACCTGGTTGAAGTTTATTTCTGTTTGTTTGTTAGACCTGGTTTAAGGCTGGTTTCGAAATTGTTCAGTCCCGCAATTTTGACCTGGTTTAGTCCTGGTTTAGATCTGGTTGCACTGCCTGATGCTACGCCCTTGCACACACATACACACACACACAGACACTCTTGGAGCCAGGGGCAATGGAGGAGAAGAGACCGAGGAAGACTTTGATCACCGAACTGAGCACATTCAAGCACTCAACCAGAGAGGGCAGCCAGTGATGAGGAGAAGAGAGCCCCACAGAGGGAAGCAGCAAGTGGGGGTTGGGAGAACACGAAATCGGGAACTTGTTTTTCCGACCTGTACGCTCTCATTGATACAGATGTTAAGACACGGGCAAGCGGGAAAAGGAAACAGAGAAGACCAATGTAAACACAAAAACGACAACAACAAAACTAATTTCATTTGAGTGGTGTGTGAAAAATGTAATTCACACTTTTTCTCAATCCCTCGAGTGGTTTTGTCAAGGTGGGAGAAGAACTATGAACCCTTTGCAAGCTCACACTACAACTGCTGTTATGGTGCTACAGCTACCATTATTACTAGACATATTTTATTTTAGTCTTTTTCTTGCACAGTTTCTAAATTGTGCTATTTTATTGTATTTTCTGATACTCAGTTTGATATACACTTGTTGCTACCCTTCACACTTAATTGATGCTGCAGTTGCATAAGTGCACTTTCCCCACTGTGGGACAAATAATGTTTTTGGTAATTCATTTGATCTTTACCACGAAGCTAAAAAATATATTACTAGTTTACAGAACTATAACCAAAAAATAGCAAAAATTACATAAAAGTATTTAGTTACAGTCAACCTCTGAATCCAATTACAGGGAGTAACAAGCTACTGTTCTCCTAGTGCTGGTCCAAAGCCTGAATAAATGTAATCACTGCTCACCTCTGCCAATCCGTAAATATTATCTTTTGAATAATGTCTTCTAATTTCAACAAAGTTGTATCAAGTAAGGAAACATGCTTATGTACATTTCTAGTTATGCAAACATCATGTGTCCCAGCAGTAACACAACTGTGCCATATATAGGAATCCTGTTGTAAAATACATTACCTTTGCAAACACGTCATGCCCTCCAAAAAGCTATAGTTGTATAGTGTTTCCATGCATGAGCTGCAGGTGGATAAAGCATTGTGCTGTTTGCAAAAGAGAGCAGGTAATTATCGCTGGCATTTTGACAAGTGTTTGCTGGAGTGAAGGTCAGCTCTGTCTGCGTGGGAGATCTATGCTAATCGGCTCAGCTGGAAAAGACTACCACTCAATGCTCAAATGGTAGCTAGCACCATTATGCAGCCCTATACGCGGCACTCATGTTTTCACTTTTGAGACAGTCTCCGTGGTAGTGAGTGTGTGCCTCGAAGCACATCTGAAAGAGTAGCATAGGCCCTTCAAACAGCAAAATAGACAGACAGCAAGACAGACAGACAAACCAAATAAATATACGTTATATTTAGGTTTTTCCTTTCTAACAAGACAAGTTCAAGTGTGGGTGGAGCGGATCTTTATGCCCTGAGAAGAGCGGGTCGGTACGGCATACCTATACGATGTTTCTTGTCAAAGGGCCATAAACATAAAATAAACATACCTTGACATTGTACCTGCAGCAAACATTCTATACAGTACTGTCTGTGTGGAATACTAAGAGGTGAAAGTAAACATAAGCTAAAATGTGAATTGACGGGAAAATATAAAAGAGCTTGTGTTGTTCTTGTGAAAAACAGCCATATGGTTCAAAGAAAGGACTGGTAATCCAAAATGGCTATCATATAATAGATCAAAAAACTATAAATAATCAATGAAAAGCTAAAAACGACCAACCAAATATTTACTTTAAAATATATTGCTGTTCACTAAAATAATAAATGATAGGTAAATGTATAATATCGCTAGTATGGTAGGTTTGTTCAACAAATTAATAGACTAAACTATCCTGCACTACAGTGAACACTTGGTGGAAAGAAAGCTTGTCAAGGACTGAAACATGACTTTTAGGGAACCTTTGCCTCTGCCTCAAACTTGAAGGACTTTCTCACAGCGGTTGAAACTTGTCTGATGTCTTTGGGCTGTCAGTATCATGGTTCACAGACAGAGGCAGGACCAGTGGAGCAGACAATGGCCGTGTCCGTGTCTGGGGCGTCTCCCCGGGGTGACAGCCGTGTGTCAGGTCCCTGCTCCCTGCTCCAGATGGTCCTCAGGCTCCAACACTCATTGACCAAGGCCTGGTTCTCACGGCCTGGGAGCCTGCTCCGGTCTGGCCTCTGGGGCCTTTGGGGGCCTCTCAGGGGCTCTGGGGTCGTCCAGCCATGACAGCCAAGACAATAGGAGTGTCCTGGTCCAGCCCGCACCCACCACATATCCACCTCTCTCACTCACAGATCTGTGCCTGGACATCCTCCAGTTGGTAAACACTACTGTGGTAAGTCACATGATGGCAAACAAGTTTAGTTAACCAACGAGAAACATCTGGCAGGAGGTCAAAGTAGACGGATATGGAACAAAACAGATGGAGTATTGGGAAAAACATATCTATTTCAATGAGCCGTGATTGAGTCAAATCTGAAAAGACATGACAGGACATCACGGGAAGATGTTTCACCAAGAGAAACTTGCATGTTAAGTGGAGAGAGGAAGACGATCAAATCCATCATCATGTACAAACCGCCGCTTTACAGTCAACAAAAGCATTTCTGGCAGATCCAATTTCCACAACTGAAGGTGATTTACATGTTTAGAAATCATACTGAGATTGAGAGGAAGCACGAGGCAAAAAGTACAGTTCTAAACAAGACATTTCTGCATTGGTTTTAACAGCTTGGCTGCCACTTCATCAAATATTGAATAAATCATTTTCTTGGCACAGTATGAACACAGCTGCAAAAAAAGAACCTCTCACAAACATAGGCACGCACACATGCGCACAAATACACACGCAAAAACATACACAGATACAGAAACACACACACACAGACACAAACTCGACACACAGACACACACAGAATGCCTTGTAGTTTTGATAAAGCAGCAGCTTTCTCTTTTGTTTTGCAGCCGAGCAGGGATTAGGCAGGTCTTTGTCCTGTGGTTTTCCAGTTGAGCAGAACACAAGAGCCTCTACCTCCACTAATACAGTCAGACCTCCCAGCAGGCCTTTCAGCTCACAGCCGCTAAGAACCTGCTGCCCAAAAGATGCTTTTCAATGAGTTATCAAATCTCCTCTATACTGTCCATGCCTTTCAAGCCAGTCTCTTTGTCTGTTCTTTTCAATGGGGCATTGAACACTTCAAATAGAATTGATGGGCAGATAGATGGACAGCAGAATGTAGCGCGCCCATATTAACTTCTTTCACATGGTACAGTTAAGGTAATGCCAGTCGAGGTTCACACTCATAAAAACAAACTGTTCTCAGACAAAATGCATCTTCTACACCGGGTTCACAAGCAATACACTGATAAGGTGCATTTACTGGAACACACATTTCCATAGCCTTGAGCTTAAACTGTGTAGTTTGATATTTTTGTCTAGTAACAGAAGACAGAAAAATAATGAAAATGTGAAAAAGCTACAAAAACTGACACAAAAAAGTATTTGATGGTTCATTGTGGGTAGGGTACTGTAGTGTCGTCCCACATTATTTTATATTGCCCACTTTCAAGGCAAACATCTAAAAGACTATTTGATAATCCACTTGCCACAACAGTATGCCCAGTGATCGATGTTTCAATTACTTTATTAAACCTAACTGACAAATTTGGAGACTAAAAATGAACTGACTTGAAATAACTGAATTAATGTCCCTTTGGAGCGAGTTGTGCATAAATTGTGCTAACTCTAATGCATGTATAATTGGCTGATTACACACGTTTCAAGCCTAATTGATAAATGTGTGTAGATGATTTTCAGTGCTGCATTTCAATCCAGAAGGATGTCTGTAGGATTTAGACTTAGCACTGACCAACTAATGTGTTCAGAAGACAATTTGTACATGCAGTATTACAAGGTTTAGATCTGGTTTAGTCCTGGCTTAGACTGGGTTCAGACACAGGTTTCATTGCATATTCATATCCCAAAAAGCTCAATATATCACAATAATGCCATGGCTATTAAGCTGATATACAATTTATCCTATAAGAGCCTTGCTGGAAAATGTGCTGTGACTATTCATAGTGAAATTTTAGTCATGATTTAGTCACAATTTAGTCCTACTTTGACCTTGTTTAGTCCTCGTTTGGTTGTGAGTTTTAATTTCTAAACAATTTTAACGAGTAAATAAAGTAATTATTTCTGCTTAATTGAACTTCCATCAAAATATTGCAAAAATATTAATCACAATACCTATCATGCAGACTTATTGATGAAATACAGTAAAATAAGTAACTAATGAAAGCACTCTAAAAGATGTCAAGCCTCCTGGCAGTATAGGCCGTGAACAGGACTGAGCGAAGGTCCTGATGAGTTCATTAGTAGGCCACGTAATTTATGCACAGTCACACAGGAGCCAAAGGTCAGCCAGGATTACCCAGGTGGCCGCAGTGTGAGGGTGTCAGCTCCATTTTCACATCCCACTTAAACCAGGCTTTGGGTTCGCAACCTCATAACCACTCTCCAACCACCATACTGCTGTCATATTGTGTTCAATATAATGTCATGCAAATATGTAGAGACCTAAGGCTATACAGAAAATAATCCTGAAGCATTCATTTACCAAGAAAAGACAGGCTCTCAAGACTTCACAGTATAATGGTGCATTTGGAAGATGAAGCTCATTCCTGGTTTCATTGAAGGTCAGGAGGGGAACATGTTGGTATTAAGATGTGGGATTTTAAAGCACTTCACCCTCACCGAGAGCTGTTTGGCACATTTTTAATATAAAACTCAAGATTGGAATAAATGAGGCCAGTACATACAAGGGGCAAAGCTGGAAGAAGTAATGGTAAAAGAAGAATATAATATTAATTTTCTATATTATACAAAGAATGAAAAGTTTTTAAAAACTACCACTTTATTTATGACATTTTTGTTTATTTGTTTGTTTGTTTGTTTGTTTGTTTGTTGGCTACAGTACAACCCCTGACAACCTACATGTAGAGTTTAATATTTTACTTGACTATTATATTATTAGTAAATTTCTTGAGGAAAATAATCTCATAATGATAATGGCAATGGCCTCTCCAACCACCACCAACCACACCAATCAAACTTTCATTTATACGTAAGCAAAGTGTGAAATGTCTTGCCCAAGGACACAATGCCAGTTTGCATCTGGTGCATCTATAGAACAAATTGTCACAGGCATACAATAAAAACTGAACAAACTCTGAAACAGCATCACAAAATATGTGGTTAAGTGGCCTGAAGAGTTACTGTGTGTTGGTGAATCTCTAATCAGGTGGGCTGTGTTCATAATTCATCAGCATGGGTCAGACAGTGATGGTGTTGACTTAACATTTGCTCTGACATTTGAGGCTGGTCCGCGTATGTCATTAGCTCCCGCCACATGCCACCTCATCAAAGTCCGTCACAAGAGGAGTGAGAAAAGTGAGTTGAAGTGGAAAGGATGCTACGAAACACTAGCTGTATTAAAGCAGAGTAGAGACTAGATGATATTTTACCGTAACTGACCTCTTGAACAGAGTTGTAGGGATGCCTCTTTTTAAGTACCGTAAACATGGAGAACCTCTTATCACATTGATTTATAACCTCTGGAGGACCAGCCAGGACATCCCAATGTGGTTTTATAAACGTGGCCAGCCACTAACTTGGTGAGATCAAAGACTCCTATTCAAACCAAGACTTGAAGAAATCGATTTAACAACAGATTAATTAGTTCTTGAGACTAAAACCCCAACGTGTACAGATGACAATGCTTATACAGTTTACAAAGCAAAATTAACTAACTGTCAGTGTATTTGGACCTTCATTCATCTCGGGTTACGTTTATGACTCTGTAACAGTTTGATCATGTTTTCAACAAAACACCTGCATATGATGTGTGTACATATTATGACGTTTGTTTGTACAGTTTTGGGTTTGAAATGTGTTTAATGATGTGTATTCAGGTAACACTATGCCACAAAGAATGTTTAATTTTGGGTCATGAATTTGGTTTAGAGAGACTTTTCTCGGAGTTTGGAGAAAGTGGTTTGGAGAAAGAGTTGAAGAGTTTTCTTCTTCTTTTAAGCACGCGGCCATCGAATGATGTGTTTTTAACTAAAACTGCTGCTACAATATATCGCATTTTTTTCCCATGGACAGCGGAGTGCAGCATCTTAGCTAAGTCCTTCCAAGGTAAGGCACAAGACCACCGGCCGACCTTCAGACTGCTACAGGACCAGAACCAGCCGCAGACCTCCCGTTTGGACATTTCTGGACCTTCAGTTGGACCATAGTGGCTAAATGCACTCGTAAGAGCCCACCAGCTCACACAGAAGTTGGCAAAACACACACAGGTTTAGTCAATTAGTCTATTTAGCTCTTAATTCGACACACGCTCACCAACATTTAGGAAAATCCCAGAAATTCAACTTTATAAACAAATCCACCTATTATGATATTAAATATTAAGCTAATAAAATCTAACATAACATAGCATTTTTCTGTAAAATTTTCTGAAAAATAGTTTTTTATGTTATTTTGCTAACAAACTGAGTGTCAAACTAGTGTCAGCAAAAAGGTATTTAGGGCCGTTTACTTAATGAAGTTGCATCATCAAGTCCATACATACATGGTTGCTCATTTAATATTTAGTTTTTAATTAAATTTTTGACAATTGAAGAAAAGGTATGCCTAGAATATAAATTTCCAAGGATTTTCTAGTTGGTTTTTCCACTCTGGAATTGCCATTGCAAATCATCTGCCTACCAGAAAGCAGTGATTATAACATTTATTAAGTTTTATACTGAATGTTCTTCCTGGCCCAGCCCTCTCCATTTAATATTTACAAAGACCAGATTTGCCTAGAATTTGAAATTGCAGCAAAACTAAATCAACAACTATCATTCTACACTTTTCTAAAATAAAACGAGATGGTGTCAATAAAAAAAGAAGAATGACAAAACCTGAAGCGGCAACACATTGGAGCCAATAACAACAGTGGCCATGTTGGTTCCAGTGTGCTGATATTGGATGATATTGACTGTTGGGAGTATTGCCGAGGCACTTCTCAAAGTCATTTCCGTCCAAGGCAAGGACACACATCCCACACACACTTTTAAAGACACACAAAAAACAACAGGCAACACAGCAGACAATGAACAGAGGAAGAGTGACAAGGTATACTGACAAGGGCTGTGTTATATTAGAACGACCTGCAATAACTATATGGAATATTGCGAGAACAATATCCTTTTTGACATAGCAAGTTCAACTGAATATAAATTGAAGTAATTGTGCATTTATAGAACAAGGACTAAACCAAATCTAAACCAGGGCTAAACGTAGGATATATTTATTTTTATTTGATCATGCTGCATATAAATATGCTTGAATACGCATTAACCATGTATCTGCTATATGTTGTGCAGCCTTGATCTTGACTACCTCCTTATTGTAGTTGCAATCATACATATACTATACACTCCAAATGATTGCCTACTGCTTCAAACCAGTTCCAACCTGTCAGCCTATATAATGGCAGACCAAATAAACTGTCCCCCTCTATGTATAGAATAGTAAGGTGTCTGTGGGCTCATCATGTCATGTAATTGATGGTCATCTGTCATCTCGGTCGCTTTGATAATCTTCTATGGGAGAGGGGCAGTTTTGTCTGAACAAGATGAACGGCAGCCCTATCTTACAGTATCTAGAGAGACTAATCTGTGTTCCCATTTACAGGAGCACACACACTGACAGTAGTGGTCCAAGCGAGTAAAAATGAGATAAATTGCGATGATGGTGGTCACAGCAGTAGTATCATAGTGAATGTATGTGGGATTTGTATGGAGGGATGACATGGGGAAAAAGATATGAAGACGCTCTTACCAGCCACTTCCACCAGATCTGCAGTGGAGACATTCTTGGGGTTATGGCCGACTCTGAAGGTCAACGCCGGGCCCAGAACACTACAAAGACAGATGAAAATAAGTAATTTGTGTGTAGATGGTAATCCTTGTCCAGTTTATATTGTTGGTGTGACCTTCAGCATAATAAGGTACCCACTTTGCCCATAGGTGTTTTGGTGGTGTGTTTGGTTGTGAGAGGTTGTAAATGTTGCCCCAAGACAGCTGTGGCTACAAAGCAAGCTAACCATGACCAGCATGTAATTGTGTAGTGAATGAATAATGCAGACAATTGTAAAGCACTTTGAGTGTACAATGCATTATTATTACATAATAATGATGCATAGTACTTATATAGCGCTTTTTAGGACACACAAAAACGCTTTACAAATGCATTATTTATTCACTCCATACACTGGTGGTGGTAAGCTACTTATGTAGTCACAGCTGCCCGGAGGCTCCGGGGGCCACCACCAAACACCAATCACACCACATTCATTCATAGGCAATCAAACCGGAGACCCACTGGTTGCAGGGCGAGCAACTACCCACTGCGCAACTGCCGCCCAATTACATGATAGTAAAGTCAGACCTAGTGACTTTCTTTAAGCAATATGTGTTTTGCATTGACCATTAAAATTATACCTAGGGAGAACTTTCTCCTGCTTTTGTCCAGTCCAAAGCCACATACATTCTTTTTCTCTCCCTGGAGCAGAGTAAATGTTTACGGTCCCAGAGGTTGGCCATGAAATAAAACCTAACAACTCCGTAAGAACTCCCAGCAGTGGTCAGAAAATAAAAGTGGATCTTGAAGGAATACATTTCCAGAACACTGAATGAATGTCCCCAATGAAAATATATATTTTTAAAAGGATCTCAATGAAAGCTGTCAAAACAATAAACAAACAGTGGTTTCATAGTTCGAGGGAGGGACGCCTTTCAAAACAAGCAAAAAAAGAAAACAATAAGACAATAATCATGCATTTTATCATGAAGACCCCATCTGGGCCAATCAGGAACAAATATGGCACCTCGCTTTGAGCAACTAATTGTGGTTCCCCCGATGATTCAATCAGTGAGTAAGCAAATGTTAGCAGTATACAATGAGTGATGAGATTATTTTAGACATTTTTTGTTTTACAGAAAATCAAAATTAAACAAGTTATGTCTGAAATGCTGATGACAAACACATGGTATAGATGTACAAATGGCCAGTGCAGACAAAAACATAATGCACAAATCTCTGAAAACATTCATTGAAGCATTAAAATGTGTTTATGGTGTAGCTACTACCTGTCTATATAGGCCATGATATTGACATGATGATTAAACAGTAACACTAAAACTAACTATTGAGAAAAATCAATGTCTGGCATGAGAATATGATTTTTGGTCTGCAATACAGCCTTACCAGACTTACCTACAGTGAAATTAAACATTTTTATTCCACCACTTTCTACTTTCAACATATGCACTAAACTTAAAACCTGTGATTGATCTGTGTATATAGGATCCTGTAGATACTGAATCCTATGTATGCACCACACTACAATGTAACAGTGATTTTGACACCAAACCCTGACTATAGCCATGTAAGTGATTTATGTGACAGTATATTGTGGTACCCTGACCCTATGAGAGCAGCTTGTGTACATTTCAAGTTTCAAGTACTTGTTGATGGACTGGGTGACAGAGGAGCAGATTCATCAGAGCGCTAGAGTGCTCTGACCCGAGCCCACATCACCATCAGTCAGCCTTGAACACACCGGACCAATAAAGATACACTATAAAACCTAAAGATAATCTAGATATTTGTGAAAACCGATGGCCCCAAATGTTTTATTCAATCAAACTATTTAAGTTCATGTTATTTCTTTTGTAAAGCCCCCAGAAAGATTATAAAATGTATATTAGTTATGGTTTATAGCAAGCACTGTCATACCCGACAGCAAGGTGTATATCGGCAAAACGGCCCGGATTTCTATTGTTAATGAGCAATTAAGTGGCCCCGCCCCCAAACCATGACAAACATTGGAAGGTTCTATTTGACTAATTTGTCTGGATGTTTGTGAAGAATGCTTTTGTAAAATTCCCTAAAACAAAACATTTAACTCAGTCTATAGGGGGCGCTACAGAGGAACTGGTATCTTATTGGTTAGATGTGTTCAGGGCTGGGGGTAGGAGTTTAAGGTTTGAGCCTAATCAGTCAAAGTATGTGCAAGTTAGAGGCTGTCAAATATACCTGACCTCCCAATTCAATCCAATATGGCCAACTTCCTGTTTGTTGTAGGGTGGGGTCATAATAATATTTTATGTTGGGTACACTGTGGAGAATCACTGTACCAAATTTCTATTCAATTAAATTTTATTTGTATAGTTTCATTGTTCTCTGCCAAAGTAAGCATGTCCAGAGTCCCATAGGGGTCAAAAACATGGGGGTGCTATTCAGTCATTCTTAATTTTACTTCTGTAATTTGCCGATGTACATGAAATATACAATTGCCCGAATCACTGTGCCAAAATTCATGCAATTTCGTTTATGTTCAGTAGGATTAATGGCTCAATAAAAGTGTGTCCGGGCCTTAATTAGTTAGCTTCAGAAGTAGCCAGTAGACATTAACTATATAGACTCATGAACAAGGAGAAAAAAATCAAGAACGAATCAATGAATGTAGAATAAAATGTTTGTTGGCATGAGTCAAAATATGGAACACGGATTTAACCTAAGACTTAAGCCAACATAAAGTGGGACATCTTAGTAAGATCCACCATGGTGTTTTACAGTGTATTTAAGCTAATACAGGCAGCCCAACAAATGCTCCAATGCATTTGTGAACACGATCACTCACATGCTCACGAGTAATACGTCCTTCCACCCCAAGCTCTCACCTGTTTGCTCTTGTAAATGTCAATATTTCCACAATCTTTAGCCTGGCCTTGCCTCCACTCTGGCTTTCTCTGGCTCCAGGTATTTTGCCAAAAGAATCTTGTTGGTGCGTCTCAAATTGAAATGACAGGATTTTCTCTCCCAAGACTATTTAAATATGAGAAACAGTTGGAAGAAGCTAAGGTAGATCTTGTAGAGGAGACTAGAGGGAACTTTAGGTTAAACTGCTTTTCAGTCAAAGCTGTAGTCATGTGATTATGTAGCTTTAAAGGTAACCCATTCTGCAATTTTTTCCATTTACCATGTTAAACTACTATTTTTCATCAACTGTAGTAGTGAAGTGGGCTTGGCCAACAGGGGCAAAGGCCCTTAAATACAATTTTTGTAAGAGACAAAGCAACAGCAAAGATTTTTGAATAAATATTTAGTTTAATTATGAAACATAAAATTATGGTCTACAGATAAAAACATTAAAGCTTGAAAAGACACATTGTATATACTATTACACAATAGTATACCATCTGTAATTTAACCTTTGTAACTATGTAATTTTATGGGATATAGGCTTGTCTACTCTACTCTGTCTGGTTTGTGCGCAATATTAAGTCCCCCCAAAAAAATCTCAAGGACCTCACACCGTGCCTTGTGCCATTGTATCTGATGACTGGTTTGGCGGGATATTGGCAAAAAGGGAAAAGAAGGGATGGGGGGGGTATCTATCTGTCAAGAATGAATAGGTCTTCTCAGTGTGTGTCCTACTCCCTCTAGTGTCTGTCCAGAGTATAACGCTTACGTCATCTGGACTAAACACACACACACATACACACATACACTCTCACCGCTCCACCAAGCCCACAATTCAAATCTCTTTGGAATATTTTGTGGTGATTACAGCAGTTAGTTGGCTTGAATATAATTGTGTCTGAGAATGTAACAACCTTGAGCAGCAGCCTTGCCTATTTGTTTGCCAGCCTGTTGCCACAAATGAGTATCTCCTCCTCTGCCTCCTTTCAGGGCTCTTCAGAATGGGGCAGCCTGCTCTGACCTAGCTCCCATATTCAAAACCATTAAAAAAAAAAAAAAAAAACTTCACCTGCCGCGCCAGCTCAACCAGAAACACTGCTTTGTAACGGGGATGAACGACCTGTACAAAGAGGATATTTTGAACTATCTTTGCCCCTGTGGAAAAAAAACGTAATTTATCTAGCTTTTACTCCAGATTCAGTGATTGCAGAGTTATATAATGTTCCAGACTATTCATCAAGCATGGAGATAATAATGATTACATGTATGAGGAGTTGATGGTGAATTATACAAAATGACAGGTGTAATAACAAGATTAACTCGCTCAGTGTCAAGATGACATTTCCAGCATTTGTAGCAAGAGTTTAGAAAATATGAGAAATGGATGTCCTTGTTTTATTAGATATTGTTTAATTTAGAGGCTGTTATGTGAGTTTTATGCTATTTGCTGACAGGGTATACTCTCAGTACTTATTATATTAGGTGATTATTACTTAGTTACATTCAGTGGTATTTTGTTAGTAGACTTTTTTTTTTTACTTCAACTAGAGTAATATTTTTGTATTTTTGTAAATACTAGAATTTGCAAATTTGATATACTTCTGTTTGCCTGATGACTTTTTTCACAAAATACTTTTAACTCTTACTTTAGTAATTACATATGACCAATTTTTACTTCTCCTTTTTGGATACTATTTGTTATGTAACCACTATAGGGGATTGCACTGTATGAAATCACTAGCATTTGTATGATTTGTATGATTGAAATGAATGTCCTTGTTTAACAATAATTAGAGGTCATTGTTTGCATTTACCGTAATACTATTGGTTGTGAGGTTTCCCATTCAGCTCTTATTATTATCTAATCTAGGGACTCTATCTTCACTGCACTGCATCAGGCTGCTGTGTTCATATGCCGCTGGTGTTACGCAGCCTTCCCGACTTCACTCCTGCAACACTCCCCTGTAGCGCCATGAAAGGCTTGTCTGATCCTAGTCAAAGCACATGTCCTCTGCCGCCTACACGCTTCGACACTGGATGTTACGGCAAAAAACGGCACAAATTCACAAATCGACTCCAGTTCAAGGACAGTTCATTGGCTCATTAATATATTAACCACTTTCTCTGTTTGCGCTGATCCAATCTCTGTGCTGCCGGTCTGTTTCTGTCTGTTGGATGGTTTTTCACTTTTTCATGTGGTGTGCGACAACAGTGGAGCGGTAGCAGTGTTTTGAATACAATGGAGACATTAGTATGTGTCTGGAGGTAATTAGGACAGATTTCTCTCCCCGTGAGAAGTCAAACATCCCCTAAAGGTCAGAAAAACAACAAACACCCACAGTCTCTGACAATGTACACACGCTAACAGGCCTAGACAAGCTTCAGCCCCAATACTTGGGGCACAGATAATTTAAAAGGCTTTCAATATGACCTACTATCTTGTATACTAGCATGGTTTATAAAGGTAAATGTGTCTTTGACCACTGGGTATGGGTATGAATCTGCATGTCCTCCCCTTGTTATTGCAGGTTCTCTCCTGCTACTTCTTCCCACCATCCAAGGCCATGGATATTAGGAGAACTGTTTAATCTAAATTACCCCTCGTAAATTCAGTTACTTTGAACGGTTCTTGTTGGTGTACTAACTGGTCAACACCACCTAAAGCCCATAGCTGCTCAGATTACCCCTAATCGGAATATAGAGGATGGATGAATGTTTATTTGTGATTTTTGTGTGAACGTACGAGAGCTGTGTGAGGTCCGCTGCGTGGATGTTCTTCCTCTGTGCCAGTCGCTCCATCAAGTCCAAGCCCTGGTCAGTGGTCAGTGAGCTGGAGGAGACACAGCAATACCGCCATTTAGGGTTCACACCAAAACCAGATAATATGCATGGTCATTCAGCTGTTAAAATGTTTGTTAGGGAGATGCTGCCACAATTTACAACCACAAATGGGTCATTGAACACCAGCAAAATAGGCTATCTAAATGAACATAGCAGGAGTGTAGGCAGTGCAGCCAGGGCAATTGAACCGGGGCCCAGGAAGTGAAGGGGGCATTGACTTAACCAGGACTAAACCATGTCTAATCTAGTAAACCAAACCAGGTGTAAATAAGTTGACTTAACAAGAGTAAAGATTAAGTAAACCAGGACTAAATAAGATCTAATCCACTTCCAAAGCAGGTCTAAACTAGGACTAAACCAACACTAATAGGGTTTAGAATTAAGAATAAACCAGCTTAACCCAATCCAGGTCTAAAGTCCAGATCCAAAGAAGGACTAAACCAAAACTAAATCTGAACTATGAAAACCTGCACTGGTGTCCCTGGTCACAACCTTTACTGGAACATATAGTGTACACTCGAGAGTTTGGACAGACATACAGCAATGCACTAAGACAAACAAACGCACACAAAAAGCTCCACTCCAAGGGGAAAAGGGATCAGCTGCCTCTTCGGGCTTTGCTAAATCACCTGCTTTTTTTCAGCAATGAGACAAACAATAAGGTGCAAATGGAAGCTGCATGAGGTGTAATGGCTGTATCATATGAACGCACCTTACTCTCTCCTTCCTCGTCTCTCATCTTTCTTTCTCCAACGCACACACACTTTCACTTTCGACATGATAACAACACTCACACACACACTCACACACACACACACTGTCTGGATGAGATGAGAATAATAAGGTGCAAATGGAATGGAGGTGAAGTGTAATGGTGGTTTGATAAAGCCATGCCTCATCTGAGCGCTGTCCATAGCCGGTGCTACTCTCTCTCACTCACAGAGTAAATCGCCAAGGAAATAGACCAAACAAAGGCAATCTGCAGGCCAACACAGTGAATGGGGGGAAATGAGAAGGGCATACACAAAGTTAAGGCTGACAGCTTAACCCGCAAAGACTGGGAGTGCCAAGTGGATCGCAAGGTGACACGATGCAGCAAAAGGTCATGGACAATAATGAGGGTTTCGACAATGCAGCCAGGGTGGAATTTGTTACCACTCCACGAACACAAAATGTGAAAAGAGCTAAGAATCAATTCAGTGTTGACCTAATATTTTGTACCCATGCTTTTCAGATAGAGTTTGCCCCTTCTCAGATATCAGTATCAAAAATATCCTGTTTTTCATCAGTATCAGTATCACAGTTAATGGAAAATGCAAATCATACATGAAAAAGATTAGAAAATTCGGCAAGCCCAACTGTAATGATTTTTTTGTCAGGCGCAGTAGGACATTGCGTTACAGCATGCAGCTATTCTCAAATGCTGACTAAAAATGCCTGTGCGACTTTTTTCTTCTTCTTCACTTTTTAAGGTGGTTTTGAAAGTTAAAGATCCTCCGCAGCCATTCCAGACACGTTTGCATCCCTCTGTGGTAATTCTAGCAACTTGGAGAGCTCCAGGAGTGACTTGCTTGTTGATGCTAGCACTTTTCCCCTTGGGTTTCTTTCTGTCTCTTTCTGTTCTATCCATTGGCCCACCCCCCTCTTCTCCTCCTTCTCACAAACCTTGCTGCTATTCCCCAGAAATCACCCCTGCTCACCCCCTCTTCTACCACCAGCACAGCCACAATGTCAGGAGCTGTCAGATAAGCAGGTTTGCGTAGCCTCACTGCGGGGCATGAAGAAGAAGAGGCTTGGGATAACAACCGTGCAATCATGAGGGCTGCAGCAAACACACGTGCCGCTATAGGCCACTATAGGTGTCCGCTGGGTGGGCTTGAGCTGGTGATTGCAGCCCAGAAGGTGACCCATGCCATCTCTCATTGGTATATCATGTTTATTGTTTATGTCTTAATCGCTATTGCTGTAAGTGTGACAGTAAAAGCTGGCACGGTTTGCACTGTTGGCACACAGCAAGAAAGTCCCACATTCCATTCCCAGACTGGATGAGGCTTTTCTATGCAGAGTTTGCGTGTTCTCCCTGTGTCTCCAGTTTCCCCCATCTCAATAGACTAATCCTACAGCTAGGTCCAGGCCATCTTGGCTCAATATTTGAAGATGGGTCCGTGGGCGCTCCACTGCGGTCTCCCAGTCCTCCTGACAGGTTTCCCAGTAAAAGAGAAATGTAGAGAACCTATTTTCCAATAGGCACGATAAAGTATACCATTTTGGTGGCCTGAGGGTAACTGATCCCCTTTGATGTATCATAAAATGGCTCCATATATATATATATATATGTGTGTATTAAGAGTGAGTTGTGTAAAGAGGTTGACTATAGGCATCCTTCAGGTGGGTTAAAGCAGTTGATTACGCTCCAGAAGGTGACCCGCTCCTCTCCCCTTGATACATTGTGTTTACTGTTTACGTCTTAATCGCTGTTGCTATATAAGAGTGTGGCTGTAAAGCATTTGTGCCCGTCAGACCTTTATGGGCTACATCTGTTGAACAGGTGAAGGACAAGCCACTGACACTGGACTAGATAAGGCCATAAAGGGATTTGAAAGCAGGCCAGAAGAAGTGAATACACACAGTCGATATAGGAACTTATCTTGAGTGAGCCTGGAGGTGAAAGAGATGGAAGAGAGAACTTGGCTCCCCTTCCCCTGACAAAGTATCATCATTAAAGCAGTAATACACCAATGTAATACCCTAGCTACACTAAGGGATTTATCGTGGCCGCTATTGTAATCAGATGCAGTGCACGCCGACCATTTCAAACTACTGTATCCCTTCTCCATAAAGGCTTCAGTAATACGTGGGTGGGCAATGCATGACGGCTGTTTAAGTTAAGTAAACGATGTATGGATAATATAAGGTATAAAATGAGTCTTGCTGCTTTGATACCTGTCTGTGGAGAGTGGAGAGTGAAGCGAGGGAAAATATAATGTTATGAGCCATACCATAATGTCGTCTCATAATGACCACTTCAGGGACAAGAGTGGCTTGCATAAGGTGGTTGTTGTTGATGGCTTGCTGAGAATAGAAATATAGATGTTTTGAAAATAACTCAACTCGTGTGAGTGAGGCAATGTAGAGCTAAGGCAACAATAAATTATTTAAAGAGAGTCACATATTTTCAGTTTAAACATTGTTCACCTTTGTCTGAATTCACAGCAATAATATTTAATGTTTCGAGATGTTTATCTGTAAAACAAGGTCTGAAAGAAGGAAAAGCAAGTGAAGTGAAGACAATGGATTTTAAAGTTGAGGGGTAAATGTTCTATTAGTTAAACAATACCTTATATATCTTGCAATGATAAAAACTATTATATTATTCATATTATTAATTATTAAAATTCTTCATATGTTTTTTTACTAATGGGATGTGGCTGGTTGTTGGATGTATTTTGTCTTATCTTGCAATAGTTCTTCATAAAAGTTCCTTAAAGAATTACACCAAATGACAGTCCTTTGGTTTTGATTAATTCTTTATCTTATCTTGACAACTAACAAATACATCAATCACAAATCAAGATAATGTTGGCCCTCTTTCACAATGTCAATAAACAATTTCTGAATGTAGGAGAAACTAATCTATTTTCATTGGTCAATTACAAACCTTCCCTTATCATTTATATAACTGAAAACCATGCCACATCAAACAAACAACACAAAGATATAACTTCTGTAGTAAATATTCAGAAAACGAATAATACTTACTCTGATCCTGTGATGATGTATCCAAAATGCCTGTCCTTCCCTCGGCTGGAGAACTCCTTGACCCCGACGTGGACTAACTGTGTTTTGATTTTCATGTCATTCTTCTTTGGGTCCTCCATCTGTTTCTTCCTCTGCAACTCTTGCATCCACCTCTCCATCTCTGCGTCCACCTGCTCATCCGGCCCGTGTGGTCCACTGGTCAGGTGCAGCGTGGTGCCCTCTTTGGCCGGGACGACCATGGTCTTCTCCTCCCAGTGGTGCACGGCTGGAGCCTGGCCCTGGGTGGTCCGGCTCTTGACGCTCTCTAGACCCACCATTTTGGATCCCTGGGAGTTACTGTTCACTTTTGGAGGGCTGTCGAATGGCTCCATGTTTAAGTAGTCCAGCAGCTTCGAGAAGAAGGCTGTATGCTGTGAAAAAAAGATTGGCATTGAAAGATAGCAGCTAAAGCAGTTCACAAACAGAGGTAGGGGTACTACTGGTGTAGGTTAGTAGTAGGGGAAGTAGTTTAGGCACAATTTTATCTCATGTTGTCCTGGGTAAGAGCTGTTTAGCTGTTCCTAGTTAAGCCTTCAATTTTATAGGGGTAACTTATCAAAATTTGATCATTTTTGTCTGAAACACATCATTTAAAACAATCCCCTGGTTTTGCTACTGTTTTTGTTTCTTTTATTATATAAAGGACAAGGTGGAACAAGAAGGTAGGATATACATAATTGTATCTAATGGTCAATAAAAAAGAAAGAACATTAGTATTTAATTATGCATTCACATTCACTTGAATTCACCCTTCAATACCATAAGCACTACACTAGAGTTTTTTGTCTTTGACGTTGTAATTATTGTATAATGAATACCAGACAAATCATTTTAAATTATCCTCAGTTGAAGTAGCACATAAAAGAAACACTTTATATCTACCTTGTCAACAGACTGTTTTTCCATAAGGTCTTTTTGCTGTCCTGTAAAACACATGTACATGTGCGTTTACATGTGCTACATGTAAACAGTAGGAAAATGTAGACTTTTCCTCACTCACCTTGTTGTTTCATGTCACCTTTTGTCACTTCATCTGATTGTGGATTCTGCTCATGATTTTGCCCCATGCCTGCGACTGGCCCCCTGCTGCTGTCCTCCTTTGGGGCCTTAGAGTCCAGCGGTCCTAGTCCAGCAGCGGGATGTTGTTCATGAACCTCCTGCAGAGCTCCAGTGAGGACCTCAGCCAGATTGTCAAAGTCTGTCCCCATCAGAGAGTCTAGGTTGAGGCTGTGGCTGCCCAGCTGGTTCACCATACTCTGGAGGAACTGGTCTGAAGGATTTGAAATTCATGGCTTCAATTGTAGGTTCTAAATAGCACATCTCAAGGCATCCACTTTACAGCACAGTAATATTATGGTAATATTTTGGTAATAAATGTGGAATAATATAGCAATTATGGTTCATTTCCAAGTCATTTCTATGTAATTAACAACCCTAACCTCTTACCCCAAACCCTAACCATAGAATATCCATAATTACTAGGTTATTAGATATTGTATTAATGTTGCCTCGCTAACTGCATTGCATGAAATTATGAGGGTAATTACTTAGAAATTATATCATTACTTGTTTATTACCACACTTTACTGTGCTGTAAAGTGCGACCTATTATTTATTCACTGTGCATTTCTAAAATCAAACACACCACTACAATCACACTCAGGCAACAATAGTTCACCAAACATATTGCGTAGGCTAAAAGTTCTTATTTAAATAATTAAGGATACAACATGTTTGTGTTTCCTTACCATCCATAAGACCGAATGGTTCTTTGGAGCTGTGTTGATTCAAGCCACTTTTGAAAAGCAGTTTGTCCAAGTTTGGTCTTGATGGTTTAGAGATGATTTGTGTCTCCTCATTGTCACTATGGGCTGAGGGAACAGAGCTAAAGTACTGCAGTTTTCCTTTGGGCCATGAAGTTTGGACACCTGGACAGATGAATTAAATTATAATTTGCTGAGATTACTGGCAAAATGTACAATTATTGTACATTCAAATATATCCCAGGAAGAATAGAAGGCTCTAAAGCACAGCAAAGTGGTATCCAAATAAATAAACAAATACACACCTGGGCTTTGATTCTGAGTCTTAGTCGGGATGTCGTTGAGAAGTCGCTCCAAGTGTCCAGACAATAGTTTTCCTTGTCCAGCTCCTTGGTTGGAGAAGGTTTGGGAGAGTTTGGGATGCTTGCCCTCGCCACTTTTTGTAAAGACTTTGGTAATCGGAGGCTGCCCATCTCCCTTGTGGATACTGTAGATAGTGTGCTCCTTCCATGTGTGCTTAGGTTTTGTACGACTAGACAATTCGGACTGGCCATCATCAATGTTCAAATCTTCATTCTACAACAAAAAGATAGCCAGAAATATCATAAAAAAATTAGATAATGTATCGGCATTTGGTATGTATCTTTATATCACCCAGCCCGAAACACAAAGCACCACATTGTGTTCATTTTTGTGAAGCTGAAGAGACATATGTGTGCGAAACTAGAGCTTATTGTATTATGAGTCATGTAATAGTGCCTTTTTCTCTCTATAAGTGCATTTTATGAGTTGTTTTAGGTCAGTGTTGTTGTGATAGTCTTTGGTATAAAAAGAAAAGCAACCCGGGCTCAGACAGACAAGACAGGATATGAATAAGGATTTCAGATCAAAGACAACTGCCCTTAGAAATTGCATTATGGAAATCACAGATGAGATAGTGTCAATCTCATTGTGTTTTTTTTTCATGCATTTTCAACAATAGAAAACAAACTTTAAAAAGCATATCCTGATTGTCAGAGAAACTAGCTGCGAAAAACAAAAATCCTTATCCAAACACAACAAAATTATGGGTCTAAATCTGAGTTAAGTTGTGAGCTTATATGTGACGCACTATGAATTATACATGTACTATAGAATGAAGCAGCAGGCAGTGGGGAGCGTTAGAAGGCATATAAAGTCTAGGCCATCAGGATCAATATTGATCTCAAAGTGTGTGATTTTCTCTTTTCTTTTTCCGTGATAGAAAAAAAAAATCATTGTGTGAATTGTAAAGACTTGCACTTCAATTCAGCAGACAGTAGAATAACCGATCCAGTGTGCCGCCATTATTATCCATGTCCCTAATACTAGCTATCTCCCCCGGTGCCATTTCTGTCCTTCAAATGTATACAGAGAAAATGTCAGGCTGCTGCGGGCCCGGCATACTGAGGAGCCCATAATAGCATTAGCACAGTGAAATGGGGGCGGTCTGCCATTCATGCTATAACCATGTTTGCCTTTTTCCATCATGCCATACAACAAAGGGCCTCATCCCATCAATAAGGAGGGGTCCTGAACTCTTCAACTTTGCATTATGGCCACAGTGACACAGCAGCAGGCAGCGGGGCCCCAGCTATGAAGGACGCCAACACGGACTGCACACAAACCTAAAATATGAGGATTGGATAATGTAAAGTGGTGATGGGAGATCATTGTGTAAAAGGGTTCCTCCTCAATGGGGGGAACGGGGTAGAAACAAAAGCGTGAACACGAGATGGCAACCCCCAGATTTGAGAGGCACTGAGTCTGTCTATAGAGGAGGAAGAGGCCCATGCATGTTTAAACTTAACAGTCATATGTGGCATTGACTTATATACTGGTATGTGCAACTGCTATTAGAATAAACAAAGGCAATACCCTGCCTAAGGTCCCTAGCTGCTGGGATTTTCTTGGACTTAAATAGGCCACATGAAACCTCTAACAGGAATAAGAAGATGGGTGAATAAATGAATATAACAATAACATTGTTCATCCATGATCATTATTATACATTTCATAACGCTAATATATTTTACATGTTTTCTGACCATACCTGGATAGTGTTGACATGTTGTGGGGCTGCATCAGGTTGTGCTGGTAGCTCAGACTCATTCAGAAAGTCAGAGAGGTACTGTTGGAGGTTTGGGCTCAACTCTGTCCTCAGTTTCTTGCCCTGGGGCGCGGTCAGAGAGGCAGGGGGCGGAGCTTGGTGGCGAAGGGGCACATGTCTAAGTTTGGAGAGCTCTCTGGAGATGACCTGTTGTGTGAGGTCGTCCCGCCATGTCATACCTGCAAACACAAAACACAATGAAGTCCTGAAGTCCGAACATGAGAGCAAAAACAACCCCATTGATCAGATTATTGTAACACAGCTCCAATGGCTCCCCTCACAGGCATGTATACACAGACCTGAGCACACACTGACAGTCAACAGGCCTGGGGAGAGTGGCACACTGGTGCCTGGTGCAGTGCCAACATCTCTGCTAATTGCCAACACATAGTTGGGATGCAGAACTCCTGGGCAGGGGCAAAGCACGCTGGTGCCAGGACCAGATGGAGCTACCCAAGCAAAAAAGATACCCAAAACATGGCCCCATTCCCAATGAGCCGAGAGGCACAGGATTCCATCAGCAAAGAGCATAGGAATACCAAAGATATTTTACTTACTTCTGGGATTCCAAGATGTTCACTTGAAATTTCAGGAGCATTTTAATGAGAAGGAAGTATTACTGTTGTTGGCTTAAATCCAGTCTGTCAAACTGTAACCTTTAACATCTGAAGACAAAGACAATATGTGAGTAACACAAACTAACAGTCACTGATGCAAGTATATTAAGTACCAGCATCACAGAATGTCTTCATTAGCTTGGCTTTTCACCCATATTCTCATAGAAATTCAAAAGCACCAGATGAGGATCTGAGCTATGCAGAGCAGCTACAGATGCCGGAGTCATTCTTGGCAGCGCTGAATGGAGCACAAAGCAGCGTATGTTGTCACTGTTCTGGAACGAGGCTCAGCCATCCATCCGTACAACAATGACAGTTAACTACCCGTGGCTTTCCCAATGTGCACTATTCTCACTATATATCAGCATGGAGATCATCATTTCTGCTATCATACATCCTGATGGGGACCTCACCCTTAAAACATCCATATGCTGCCTGCAGTTAGCCGCAGTTGGTTAAATAGCCCCAGTGTAAACGTGCAGTGGTGGCACAACAAGCCTAAGGTCTGTGCTGGCTTCATTGACTGTGACACCTCTATCCCCTGTGTCTCCTGGGGGCCCACTCATTTCCATACATACTATGTGTTGTATGCCTGTGACCATGCACTTCAGGGAGAAGGTATGCCTCTGCAAATGACACCACCAAAATGAGCCATTTTCTTCAAAGTCAGGATAAAAATATGGCGGGGCCTTTACGGTCCAATTCCTCTCAATCAAGCTCTCAGCTGATTATCCTGGCACTGAGAAGCTAAATGTCATGCAAATTCATGTGTGAGACCAAAAGAAAGAGCAGGTCTATCACCAAGAGCTGCCACTTTTTGCCTGTTAAGGATAGCATGGCGTCTCAGGCAAATGCCTCAGTTAATTAACGCTTCACCATTAGCACAACAGCTTTCAAACAAGCCGGCCTCCTGTCTGTTTGGTGTGTGACAGAGAGGGCCTCCTAAATATTCAAAGCCTATTAGATGGGACTCTGTCTACATGTCTTCTTGTTTCATCTGGTGTTTTTGAAATGCAGATTTCCCCCTTTCCTTTACTTCTGTCCACCCACTGATTTTAAAGGCATTAATGGAAGAGCGAGTGAATCATTTAGCAGCAAGTTCTACCTAATTATTCAAAATGAAATGTGTCAATCCTAATATGACACATAAATTAAACTAATGGTGCAGTGCAGATAAAAATACATTTGGCAATAGCATTTTATTTGCTCCAAGGAAGAACACACCATAAGGTAGCAAAAAACAATGTAACTGATCTAAAGTAGCAAATGTATCAGTTTTATTCAAGACTATATCGAATTGAATATATTGGCATTTTTAAATTTGATTTTTGTCTTAGATATTGAGAGTATTTTTCATTTTCTGTAGACTACAATTACTAGTCAGAGCTGGGTGTGAAAACTGGGAAAGATAAGCATAGAATGCAAAAGTAATATCGCAATTGCTGGTACTATACATTTGTCATAAATTGTCCAGCAATAATTTATCATTTATATTTATAGTAAATCATATTTAAGTCCTTGAAGTTTACTTTTCTCAGGCACTGGTAAACAAAAGCTGTGCATATTCTTGTCATCACACGTTGATGGATTTATTGTTGAGCTTCATTGGTTTAACATGACATCATCACCTTGGTTTCGCTTTCTTGTTTTGTATCACGCTCCAAGGTTTTCAAGGAACAGACTGGGCCGACTCTGAGTCAGTTTCCCTCTGTCAAAAAACATTAAGTTGTAGTGCTCACAAGATGGAGTTAAAAAGATGTTTCACTGTGGTTAGATGACATGTCAGTTTGAGAGCGCTGATTTCTCCTGACTGACTATACCTGCCAATGAAAGCAATGCACATGTCACAACGCATCACCATATATCTCCAGTAAGGGCTATGAGAGTAAACACGAGGTCAGGAGGCCCATCGTCTGGAGGTTACTGTAATTTACTGGGCTGTATTAACAACGAAAGGTGAAGTGATTCGTTTTGATCAACAATTGAATACAATCAAGTCAGCTGCTTCCTCATGTAATGGTGCAAGGGCTGCCTCAAATGTCACAATTTAGCTTTTCAAGTATAATTTAAAATCAGGAATAACCTCAATTTAAATTAGACCTAAATCGGAACAAAATCAAGTCTAATTCAAGACTAAACAAGGTCTAAGTCAGGATTTAACAAGATTTAAAATCAAATAACACAGAAACAAAAGAATGTCTGAATGCAAAAACCTCAACAAATTGAAAGAAGTCATGTACTGGCATGTACTGTACATTCTCTGTGCAAAGCTACCCATGCAAGCAAAATGACAGCTGGAAAGGTAATGATGTGCCAAAACACTAAGTAAAAGCAACCACTGTACCACACAAGATAAATAAAAAATATTTTTTGTATTCTAAAGGTTTGTGTTGAAAGGTGAAGACGCACAATGTAAGCTGCCAATGGCGACACATCCAGACAACCCCAGCTCTTTTGTGTAGGGGTCACTTTCTATTGATCCGAGTGACACTGGTGTTGAGCAGAGATTGTGTGATTTCTACCTGCGCCTCTGATGCAAGATAAAGAGGATTGTAAATCGATTTCATTGATGTCCGTCCACTACTTTTTATCACCCTTCATCTCAACAATTTAGGTTACAGTGCAATGGTTTCAACAACAATCTGTCTGTCTGTAAAAAATCTCCTGAATGTCTCAAAGATGACAGTTCCATAGCTGATAAGAATAGCATGTAGGGCTGCACCAATACATCAGCTCAACATTGCCAATGCGCCTATAGATATAAAAGAGCAACTTCAAAAGCCACTTTGTTCATATTTTTAGTTTAACAGTACAAAATACGGAGAGTAAAAAAATGCTTTCAATTTCCTTCACTCAAAATATATAGCCTACATTATACATTATACAGCCAGAAAAATATAAGCCAGCAGACATCAGGCTTTCTTAGTTTTCTTTCATGATTCAGACAGAAAACAGAAAATAAAGTGATGATGTAATGTCTGCAGCGTTACGTGTCAACAGATGTCAAAAAACCCAAGGTCAGAGAATATATGATGAAAAGCATCCAAACAATTACAGACCTCTCAAAACCAAGCATGAAAAATTGCAGTGAATATCTTTATTTTCATTTGTTTATTTCTAAGCAGTAATTACAATAAATGTGTGGTCTCGCCTGGTTTAATATTCATTGGCGGATTTTTTTTTTCTTCCTTTTTTGATATCCTCTTGGCCGCCTGCGTGCTAGCTCTTAATGATTTTCAACACTGGTTCACGCCTGTTAAAAAATATTAAGCTCAGACTGGCCCGTAAAGCCAATTATGTCTGAAAGGCTAATGTGTATGGTCATGGTCCGTGTTGAAGACAGCTACTGCCCCCTGGTGGGTTACAGCTGCAGTTGCATGCCCTGGCTGTGAGGAAAGATGCATAGATAAAAAGGTGTGAATGTCACTCAGCTTGGCTCTGGCAAATAATAGTCATATCGTTAATGTTAAACACCTCTAAAAAAAAGAAAAATGATTAGAATAGAGGGACATGGAACCAGTGTCTGGTTGCCATATAACATAAAGATTCTCCACCCACATGAAACATACATGAAAGATGCTGGAAATTTGACTGTAACCCAGATAACATGACAAGAACATTTGCCTTCCATTGGAAAATGTTGATTAAAAATGCTAAAAATCTTGCTAAAGGGTTGAAAATATAATATAAAATCTGAATATGTAAAATCTATTAACAATTACAGTTGAATGTCCAGAAGTCATGGGTCCTAAAAATGCATAACTAGTATAAACACAGCATGGCATTAAACTGTCCTTATGTTTCATATATTATAGCCTCTTGGGACTTCATACAATGTCTCTCTGAAGATGTACCCTGGTGTAAAAAGCACATTATCTGCTGCTCCTGATTGAGTAGGTACGAGACTGCCTGATGTGATTACACTGCACACCTCACAGTTACTCATCCACAAAATTAGCTCTAAATGTCCTATCATCATACAGCCCAATTAGACTGGCTGCTAGCGTTGGGCAATAATGTCTTAACAATGGCCACTGTGAGTCAAATGACCTGTTCGGCTCAATGGAATTGTCTCGGTTTTGCCAGAAGAGACAGCTTGGCCATTTGGCTTGAGCCACACAACAACGGCGGTTGACAAGCATTGCTCATAGGCCTGTACATGACTGATAAGGGCTGTTGAAGCAGTATACCTCGGTGGGCTAGCTTCTGCAGCAGGATCCTGAGGCGCTCCAGAGCTGAGGATGAGATGTCATAAGTGCGAAGATCTGCACCGGCCAATTCCTGGCACCTCCCAAATACTCCATCTGTGGAGAGATACAGAATAAGAATCAGAATATGTTTACAGAAAGCACTCATGGGCGGTTCACCAGAAGAGCTTACAGTACTGTGGCTTGAATGACCACTTATTCAGGGCATGACATTAGCACTAGTCAATAAGTGTATACAACTGTATTTTCATTCAATATTACTAATTCAACCTTAACTATACAGATTCGTGAACATGGAGAAAAGTAACAAATGAATCAATGAGTATAGCGAAATAAAATGTTTGTACTGTCGTGAGTCAAAATGTGGGACACAGCCTCCATTTGCGGGACACAGGAATCAGTCACTAGACAACCTGCCAATCACTGATAGCATTTCATTTTGGCTACCAACATACTCACTCCCCACTAGACACTATTGGACAAAAAATGTATGCTTACATTTTTAGATCATTTAGAACAATTTGTAACTTGTCAAAATGAATAATAGTGATTAATGGAGCCTTATTTAAAAATAACATGTACATACACAAGAATGTTTTTCTTGGTTTAACATTTAGTACATTATAGCCAGTGAATATATCAATTGGCTAGTGGCTAGAAACCTTGCCACAGTGGCCAGTGACAAGTTAATCCAAACCCTGTGTATATAGCAGCCAATACTGCACCTGCCCTGTCAGGTACCCCCTGTCTACTGGTTTTGGGGTGAACCTAAGAGGTGACATTTCTCCTCTGACAGCCCTAAGATAAGCAGCCGTTCATGGCAGGAAGGACTTTATCAGGGCCTATGTAATCTCCCCATCAGCGGCCTTCTGTCTCACTCAATACAGGTTACTATAGCAACCAATGCCGCAGAGTCCCTATCAGCATCATCATTCAGAAGCCGGTC
This sequence comes from Philypnodon macrostomus, assembly GCA_036025475.1. Taxonomy (NCBI): domain Eukaryota; kingdom Metazoa; phylum Chordata; class Actinopteri; order Gobiiformes; family Eleotridae; genus Philypnodon; species Philypnodon macrostomus. Next base: position 2,128 of record JAVQKC010195155.1, on the reverse strand, counting down.
TAGACCTGTGGAGGCTCAGGGGTTTCCAAACGCAGTGTGTAGATGTGGCGCCTAGAATATAAATGACCTGTACTGACACCCTCTCACAGCTAGATAAGGAAATGCATGAATTTTGCAAACAGATGTAAAAACAAAAGAAAATATTTGTTTGTTGACCATGTTAATGAAGTTTAACTTGTGACAAAGCTAAATTATCTTTATTTTTTCAGGGGCCCACCCTGTAAACCCGCACTAATGTCCCTAATTACCTCCTTATGCCACTGGTTGTGACCCAATGTTCATACAAGCGTAGATCTGTCCAAAACACTGCACTGAGAGTATCCAGTGTATCTCCTGATGCTAAAACCTAATGATGTGAATCCACACTTTGTCATGCACCAGAGCACTCCATTAATTAGCCTGGGTTGTCGGACAAACAAACATTGAATGCTATGATTGATGCTCACTGACACTTTGGGGTATGCTCATGTCCCTTACTTATTCTGCTCTATTGCAATAAGACTAATAATTACCCAGATAATAATAATGTCAGATGAGACTGTGCTGCTAAATTAAATTCGTATTCTAAAGCAGAAGTGGGTGTTTTCCTCCCGGTTCCTCTGACCCGGTAAATGACAGCTCTGCCTGTGGGAGATGGAGAATTACCATACACAGCACAGTGAGGCACAAAACTAGAGTTATTTTAGGATTGCATATAGAGCAGCGGAGAGAGAGATCATAACAGATGTGTCAAAATTACAACATGTCAGCCCTCATTCTTACTTATCTAGCATATACATTTCTATACTAAAGATATTTGAACCTCTGACGATGCAGGCAAAATAGGAACTCTTTTTTTCTATAGGTAATCCATTTTCTTTTTTCTGGTGCCTATTTTGACACAAGAAGCCCTTTCTTCTATAAAATTAACCTTAAAAGAATACGACTATATACAACTACTAGATACATGATTTTGATGCAGAAAATGTGTCTTTAACCAGTATTATAAAACAACAAAGAATACTAGCATAGCATTTTAGTAAATGTGCCCTACAATTTGTAAATTTAATAAAGCTGACTTATCAATAATCCAACAGGTTGAATACATAATCTGCCTGGTATTCAAAATTATTCCCCCATTAGTCTGGGAATTGTCATTTAGCATATTGTCTATTGTGGTGTTAAAAAAATCACTAGTGACATAACATGAGATGAGGGGCTGTTATATCTTTGGTTTGTATCCCTCACTGGCCTCTAAGAATGGCAATAAGCATATACTTCCATTGTCTATGGGTTGTACCTGGTAACTGACAAATAGACAGCCAATACACATAGTACTTTTCATGCTCAAAACATAAAAGTCAGATGTAATTTACCTCACAGAAATTCTTGTTAGTCAAACATAATCACAGATTGATTTATTGAAGTACATAAAAGAGTTATACACATGATAAATTACAAAGCAGCTATATTTGACACTTCATTCATGGCAACAAAACAACATTTTAATTTCAGGCTTGGGAGGATACGGAAGGCTGAGGTTCACCAAAGTTGAACATAATAGAAAGACGCAATGACATGATAGATTACATTTGAGAAAAGAAAACTGACTTTTAGTGGCAAAGAAGTTTTGTATGAGGGCTCTGCAAAATCAGTGCAGAAAAACTAGGACTAAACCAGGACTAAACTATATTTATAGGGCCACCACAATATATTTTTTCAAGTCTATCAGAATATGAAGTCTATGAAGACAGTGATTCTGTAATGATAATCTCTGTCAGTGTTAAAGAAATATTAAGCTGATGAAAGATCGATTTGTGGCACCTTCACAAAACCAGCTTAACACAGTCGATGTGAAGAACAAACGACAAGTACAATGTAAATGAACCTTGATCAGGTTTAATCTATAAAGGATAAAAACAAACCAAGGAATCAATCGAGTGGGACAAAGCTTTGATGTACAGTCCAATAAATCAGAGGCACTTCTTTGAACAGAGCAGCTACACCGGAATGAAAAATGCCATGTTGTTGATTAGGGCTGCAAAAGATATGGCAAATGTAGCATAATTGAAATAATTCAACTCAATACATCTCAATAATGTTATGTTCTTCCATCTGAAATAAACTGTCCAATTAAAAATATGTTTAT